>OMOT01040913.1:0-23384 GCA_900312575.1 Acanthochaenus luetkenii | reverse complement strand
TCTCCCTCCAACACAAGCCTCTTCCCTAAGTGTGGGTCATTCACTACTGACCTGTCTGCTAGCTGGTGGGGTATGAGGGGATATGTTCTCACGTGTAATTCTCAGTTGTGTGAACCTCTGTCCATTTCATAATAATGGTTCAGAGCCCCCTGTCCTAATCCTGCTCTCTGTTGATGGCAGGGCTTTGCGCCGGCAAAGTGGCATTTTCGTGACTGTGCCTAAGTGCGAGGAGAGGAGCAGTCAAGTTCAACGCCATATTAAAGTTAAACGCCATAAGCTAGTCAAATATATCTTAATATTGCCTGTTGCTTATACAGCGCTGAAAACTGCCTTCAAAAGAAAATAAGAAAGATGAGAGAGGCAGCCAGATGGAGACAACAGGTGAGAGAGGATGACAGTCAGAGGACCATGTTAGTCAGGACAGGCTAAAATACAGGAAGGAGAAATGTAGATGGATGTGAACAATTTGTCTTTGCACGTCATATTAACCTACCATTTCTGTAACAGTACAGGGTTCAAGACAATTGGTAATCTTTTATGCTATTACCAATAGCATAGTGAATAAAACGGAGCAATTCTATGTCAAATCCAACAGATGTACTTTCCACCCCCACCCCATGTGACCGCTGCAGGTGCCTCTTTTGACCCTGCTCTTGAGCGATCCTGTGTATTGGTAAATCTGAGTTGAGCAAAGCATTTAACCACCATTTGGCACAGTGAAGCTGTTTGCACTGTTGTTGCCTGTGGTTGTACGGAGTGGCTCCCGAGGGTGTGTCTATGTGTGTAACCCTCCCTGTCTTTGAAATGTGTCCCCCAGGCTCTTATCTGGTTCAAAATGAGACAGTCTTTTCAATCCACTTTGATTGGGGTAGCGTGTTTATCCAGTAGACTTGTGTGGAACGCAATCCAGTTTCATTTTTCATGATTTTGGTTTTTGTTCAGGACAGACTTGTAAGCAAACTTGTAAGAGGGTGTCACTTGGAACTATCACACAATAAAAGCCTACCAATTGTATATTTTTAATTATATTTATTATTATTTATTATATATATCTATGCTCAGTTAAGGTTACATTTTTTTTCTTTTTTCTTATCACTACGTTATCTGCCAACCTATACCCAGTGCTTACATCTCATGAGCAGAAAACAATCCTTAGTGAGTTTGTAGAAGTTCCCTCCATATCCAAATGCTGCACAACTTCCCTCTCGACATATTGCCATTACCTGAACAGCACTTAAGTGCTGTACATGTGTCCTTAAGTGTTTGCCAGCTGTGTTTTTGGACACAGGCCATCTGCCTGGGTTGCTTTGAGGAGAACGTGATGTTTATATTTGGAAATCTGATAACAGTTCTGACAGGAAACAGCAAGTGAGGCTGGGAAAGCACACATCAAACACCATGACCATAAGCACTGGAGCACCACAGGGCTCCGTGCTCTCTCCCCTGATCTTCTCTCTCTGCACAAACAACTTTACCTCCAAGGAGACCCCCTCTGTTAAACTGTTAAAAGTTTGCAGATGACACAACGCTGATTGGTCTCATATCCAACGGCGATAAGTCTGCATACAGGCAGGAGGCGGAGGAGCTGGTGGCCCGGGGCAGGAAAAACAACCTGGAGCTGAATGCTCTAAAGACTGTAGAGAGGATTGTGGACTTCAGAAAGAGCCCCCCCTCTCTGACCCCCTTGACATCAGTGGCTCAGCAGTCACCACTGTTGAGTCATTCAAGTTCCTGGGTACCACCATCTCCCGGGACCTCAAGTGGGGGGTGAACATCAACCTAGTTGCAAAGAAGGCCCAACAGAGGATGTACTTCCTGCGACAAGTGAAAAAAATGCAACCTGCCGTAGGCTATGATGGTTCAATTCTGCACGGCCATCGTTGAATCCATCCTCACCTCCGCAATCACCGTCTGGTTCGGGTCGTCCAGCGCACGTGATAGAACCAGACTGCAACGCATCACCCGGTCAGCGGAGAGGATCATTGGCTGCAGTCTGCCATCCATCTAGGACCTCTACCACAAAAGGGCGAGGAAACGTGCAGCCAAGATCATCACACCTTGGCCACCACATCCTTCAAGCCCCGCCTTCTGGGAAGCGGCTTCGGTCAATCATGACCAAAACGACCAGACATAAAAACAGCTTTTTCCCCACGAGCTGTGACTCCCAAGAACAGTTACACTGACATTATACGACCTCACACACTACTCTGGATTCATATACATATACATTTGTTGATATTTCTTATTTTATATTTACATTCCTGCACTACTACAGACTCATATATACGCATACATTTGTTGATATTTTTTGTACTTACATTTTATTCCTACACTTTCATTATATTTATATTACTGTATTATACTTACTTTTTATCTTAGATGTGTCTATGTGAGCAACTATACCAAGAACAAATTCCTTGTATGTGCAAATACTGTATACTTGGCCAATAAAATGAATTCTGATTCTGATTCATGAAACACTGACCTGATTTCAGCTGTACAGTCTAAGTTAGAGCTAAGAAGTGATCCTGCACTTGCTGCCTTTGCACCTCATCCCATTCTAATACCCCCAGCTCTGGTAGTGTTTACCTGAGGGCAATGTGTCACTGAATTGACTATTGGGTTTTTCTGGTCAAATGTTATCTCCAAACACTGGCGAAGATGGGTTACCGGCTACTCGACCCCAGAAGTGGCGTGTTCTTCTAGCTGGTAATCCTGTTTCTTGACTGCGTAGAGACACAGGAGGCGTCATATTCTGGATCCGAGTTTTTAAAAAAAACTGCAAGACAGGGTTGCCTGGGCAACTGGAATCTGTGATTAGGGAAGAGAGCTCGCTGAGTGTGTACACACAGCACACTCCTGTGGGGTTTTTGGGTGTCTATCCTCCTGCTGTTTAATCCCCAATTGTAGTTGTGTCAAAATATATCAGCTCAATGATGGTTCTCCATTGTATCTGTACAGTCATTGGATGGATATGAATAATATGCACTGGTTAAAACATTAACTTTTTTACTTATTTACGTACAGAGAGTCAGAGAGTTTCTTCGGTTTTTCTGTGCATCTAGTGCCCCTTTCTCTATGCTCAGCCAATTTTCAGTATGTTGAGGGTGTGTGGCTGTCGACATGCTTAGCGCCACCCTTTTTCGTTGGCTGTCATGTCCAAAGTGGAAGCATTTAACGTTCACGGTACAGTTAATGCAAAATTAAATTTGTATATATAAAAAAGGAAAGAAATAAGGAAAGGGAAGAAATGCCTACTGTGAAAATCACATTTTCATATAAAGTATTTTAAAGCCCACATGGCGAATGTCATGCCTAATGGAAAATACAAGCCATGGGTAATGAAACGCAGAAGTGTCTCTCTCTCTCCTTCCGTCTGTGTCCATCTTACTCGCACACCCGCATGCACAAACCAGGTCCCTCGCCTTTTGACCATTATTGTGTTCAAGGAAATGAGAAATTGCATATAGACATTTTCATTTACACCGGCCTTTGTTGCTCTCGCCAGCCACACTGACAATCCCTCAGTTGCCTTCCTCCTCCCTGGTGCGCAACACATACACACACTGCTCTAGTCCTTGAACATCAAGTATGTCTTATTATCCAAATGGCAGACTTATCTCATATCGTATTTTCGTGTTTTTTTTTGGTGTTTTTTTTTTGGTTGAGCAACATTAATATTAACAAATGCCAAGCTGACAACCTGGCTGCATACCAATATGTCTATCTTTGGGGAACAAATATCCAGTGTTGGAACCACAGAACTTGAATGGAGACGAGATGGAGCAAGACGCCACTTTTCCATTGCTTTTGGTCATTGCTGCAAAACCTCACTTCAGCGACTTGCCGTAAATCGGTTTATACGAAAGTTAACCCAACGGTACACATAAAAATGGCAGCCGCTCCGACCACCCTGGAACGTTGATTTTAATGGGAAAGACCGTTTTATCCAATTCAAATTCTATGGTTGGAATCCATTAACAATAGTATACATCATCGAGACATGGTGACTTTGGCTAGTTTGCTGTCTGACAGATTGTGGGGTACCTAATTAACTATACATACTTTTAGAGCATGCTTTAGAATATAGGTTTATTTGATGTCATTTACATTGGGGCCCTTTGTTAAACAATACCATGAAATTGGGAAATGCAATTTTCATTGCTCTAGATACGGGCCGCAGTTTTTCCGTGTCAGTCTGTATTATCTACAAACAATAAATGAATCATAATGATTGCAAATGAAAAACTATTTTGAGTTCATGTTTTTTTGCATGTGCAATTTTACAAGATGTGATGTTTTGTTCTTTTTGGTGAGAGATCAATTTGTGTTTCAAGTAGGCCCACAAGAGCCATATGCAAAGCAATGATCATAAATCTTGCAATCAGCAGCCCAAGTAATTGCTTGACACCCTATTTACACACAATTTAGCATAGAATTCCATTTCCCAGGATGCACTGTGGGGCTATTAGGTTCCTGATGTGGTCATTGTCTACTCCAGTTTCGTGTCCTCAGCCAAATCAAATTTTATTGAGAGAAGATCCCTCAAGTGAACAATTTCGAGTGCTACATTAATTAATAGGCATTTCTGTAGACAACACCATGCTGCTCCTTTCTATACGCAACGTGCTACACTTAACTGTCTGTGCCTGTCCCTCCTGTCGCCACAGGGGGCCCACAACTGACCCATGTACCGATTTAGCTTTAAATAGTTATATAAAAAATAAAACATTAAAGGAATGTAAAGCGAGGTCCCGTGTTCTGTCCCTTTAAATGTGTCCCAAACCTCTGTCATCTTTATTAGCCTGCTGCTCCATGCTGAACGTGGCATCCCAAGGGGAAAGGGGAGATAAGGTGATATGGATCACTGCACCACAATCTTCCCTTTTGAGGATGTCACTAGGGCAAATAAGCAGCCTGTTATACATGGAATGATAATTACACACTTCACCATGTCGGCTAACTACTAGATGAGTATTTTGTTTTTCTTTTCACAAATGCTAATAGTAACACAGGGACTGATCATCGCTGTGCCCGTCTGTGAGCTTGTGCTACTAATGGCAGTGGCTGTGATGACAATGGGATTCTTTGTTGCAAAGAGTGAACAATGCATTCCCATTGTTCGCGTCTCCCCGAGATCCCCAGGTATCTATCAGAAGCATACTCTGTATCTAATTAATTAGGTAATTCAACAAATAATTACACGGAAAAAACTCTCCATGAGATCATTTGGTTTTCTCATCTGAGTAATTTTCCAATTTTAATGGTTATATCACACTGTTTGTCACATTTATGGTCAATATGATTAGCTAATGTAGAAGTATATCATACGTGCAGCACCAAACAAACAGAAGTACAGCTTCATACATATATTTATTTCTCAATCTATTTGTTTTTTAATGGATCGTTTCTAACCAGAAATGTATTAGTGCACATGCTGTAAAGGAGAACAACAACATAGTATCATGGTATCAAAGTTAAACCTTCATGATGTAGACCTCAACATCTTTGTTGCATTATATTCCCCCAACAATGACTATCTGTAAGAAGGTTTGAAGCCCTGGCCTCTGCTACACTCTTTATATCGGCCTGCTGAAGCTCTTCTCGTTTTCTACATGTCTTGACAATTCTAAACCTCCAAACTAGAACCACAGCTCTATCTCCCGCTCAAACCGGAAAATCAGGCTGGGCTTGGTTTGAATGACAGAGGTTTTATAGTTTGGCCCCCCCAGCATGTACTGATATCATTACCCAGAGCCTGGATCAGCTATCCACCTATGTTAGACCACATGCCAAAAACCTAGGGCTGATATTTTATGGCGCTCTGAACTTTGACAAACAGATCAGTTCAGTTGAGAAATGTTGTTTCTTCCATTTTAGGAGTATCTCTAAAATCTGGCCCTTTCTGTCCTTCTCAGACACTTATTTTGATCGACCAGGTGTTTGTGGATGTATCGATACGTATGACTCTGTGCGTATGTGTCTCTGTGTGTGTGTTTGTGTGTGACCATGTGTATGTCTATTTATTTGTATTTTTATTCTCATGTGTTTTTATTATTCTTGCATTTGTATTATTGTCTTGTCTTATTCTTTGTATTACTATTGTCTTTTATGACCAATTTTGTGAAGCACTTTGATGCAAACTTACGCTATATAAATACACTTTGAATTGTATTGAATTGAGTAGCAGATTTTCAAAATCCATTCTTGCTATCACAGAAGGATCAAACGATAAAGTGATTACTTAGCGATTAGGAGTGGATCAGAGCGTCTGTGTGACGTTTGCATTGGAAGGGGAAGTGATTTCCATGCCAGAGGAGTAGCCTGTACTCTGTGTCAACACACTGTGAGGTCCACTGTTAGGAAAGAGGCAAAACATGTATTTATTTAGTTGTTTATATATTAATTTGCTTGTTTATTTGGATAGACTATGTCCTTCTAATGGAAAAACACAGATGACATATGTGAACCCTGTGAGAGGAGAAAGCATTGGACCATGGTCTTACCCCAGTAATATTTGACATAGACAATACATCAATTAAGGTTATGTAGGGGTCTGTAGGTAAAGTTGTAAAAAACCCAGACAGTATCATTTGAATTGAACATGCCCCCCTCACTACCCCCATTTTGGTATATTTGTACAATAAAAAACCCGCCATAAAAGCTTCAAGGAATCTGCGTAGTTTATCATTGCAATGTCTCATCTTTAAAACATAAGAAGTTACCGATCTGTATCAATGTTCCTGGACACTGGACACTGGTGTGTAGAGTAATTGCTTACAAAAGAACGTAGGGATTGATGCTTTACTGGTTTCAGTTCTATTGTCAGGTTGTAAAAGATTCTGATTGCTGTAAAGAGACATCAAAAAGTATTCATGTTGATGATCAAATAGGGGCTATTTAATTTAGTCCCTTCTCATTCAATAGCATTGAAGCATTGTATGTTGCTAAGCCCAACTGCAATTGATATTGAAGTTGTTGCTTTTTAAAAATGTATTTATTTATTTATGATCAATGGTAATACACTTATGGGAGGTTATAAGTAAAGATAAACATGATTTTGATTATGTCCTTCCTTTGATTCCAATAGGCTACGTTATCTAGACACTTCTAATAATGTAAGCTATGACCTGATGGGAGGAGATCAGTTGAATGTTATTTGGACAGACCTCATCCTGTCCTGTGTCTCTGCTACTGCAGTCGGTTCACATAGGACTCTAGAGCCTTCGTCTCTGGTAATGGCTGAAAATAATTTTTTTATGACAAGCATTATAAATGTTGCACATGTACAATTACACATACGTGATATCTGTTGGCTAGTCCCTCCGGCGTAATTGTATTTGAATAGACCGTTCAAAGTGCATGATGCAACATCTGTGCGGGAGCAGAAACCATTAAATGTCATTTGAGACAAAATAAAATGTAATTACCGCTGTATTGAGAAGTTTATTATCTATGCAAGCTTCCGAGAAACTGCAACGACATTACACAGAAATAAATGTGAGATGAGGGGTGACCCTAACCTCGCCAAACGGGTCAGTGCCTTAATAGTTGTTTGGTACCTGTTAAGCAACAAGTGAAAAACATCCCTCAAAACAAACACCCACATCTCATCGACTTCTCATCTTTGGACAAAACATACCTTTTTTTACTTTTCCTCTTTGGTTACCAAAATTGCACATCTCAATTATGTTAATAACCCCTATTTGCAATCATGTGCTATTTGCACATGATTGCCTTTTCTTATTTTTATTTCCCATTTCTCCCTTAACACAAAAATGGGAAATAATATGAACATCAAATGTAAAAAAAAAGTGCATTTTCATTTGAAAACTTCCAACTAATAACTTCCACTGAGAAATTGTTATTTTGAAAAATACTCTATACTGATCGGTAGATAATGTGGTTTGGAATAAAACGTTTCATCTTCCCTGCTCAGTACCCGTACAGATTCCATTTGACTGAAATGTATACATGATAGAGGAGACATGGTTATCAATTAGGTTGCATATAAGGACCTCTGCATCTCATGAAAGCACTTGTCAAATAATGGATAATATCAAATGTTAATTGAATGTTCTGTTTTTGCCAATCCTTGCATTTACTCTGCATACCCAGGCCCTCTTAGAAGTCACTCGCACCGGCACTACCATCACCACCACAAACACTTTTCAGAATTATTCCTATTCCCTTGTTCAGAGGACTACAGCAGAGAGACGCTATAAAGCAGGGGTTTTCAACCGGTGGTCCATGAAGGCATTGCAGGTGGTCCCTGATGATGTACTCTTTCAATGCTTGAAGCAATGGAAAATAAATGTGTGTATTTATATATAATGACAGACTCTGTCAAGAGGAACATGTATGAAACACAGCCCCTTGTGAAGTTCTGGGTGGGTTGTGAGGACGAATTTATTGTACCTTTTGCAACCACCGCTATATTTCCAAGAATAGACAGACTGTGTGCAACTCAACACGTCCAGAAATCTCACTTATGGGTCATAAAAAAAACGTAATCTCAGCACCTTGCAACCATCAGGCCACCTTAAAAGCTGTATAACTGCCCCAACAGCAACACTGCTCAGTGAGACACATCAACCCCACAGTCTTTTCAGGTTGGACAGCGAGTTTTTGAATGCAGCGATGTAGTTTCAGATTGGAGATTGGAGATATGGCCAGGAGAAGAATCGTCCTTATCGCCATCATTACTGTCGGCAAGTTCAAATTGAACTGTTCAATCACTGGTGCAGCAAGCAAACACTTTGAACTTGACTGACAGCATAGTGGGTGTAGTCTACTGTGATTGGTTTTTATCCTGTGAGGAACACAGCGTGAGGCCAATTGCATTTGAGAAAATAAAATAAAAAGATTAAACTGCTGACTTCAAAGCTACGATTCAAAGTAACGACAACCTTCATAGAAATGTAGTGGAGTCCAAAGTAATGAGTTTCAAATGAAAATCAAGTAGAACACTCAAGTAAACTACAGCTACTCGAAAAATGTATTTAAGTACAGTACTCACGTAAATGTACTTTGTTACTGTCCACCCTCGAGTTCTACTGTCTCCACCTTCATGACTGGGGCATTTCTGCACGGCACTTCTCAGAGATCAAATACTGTTGCCAGTATTGTTGGATTGGATTTTCTATCGATGAAGTTTGAGTTTCTGTACGTGGCGCACCTTTCTTTGTCTGGTCGGCCATGTTGGCCATCGCTGCTCATGCTAAATAACACATGCTTCTATTTGTTCCAAACAAACCGCTGTTGCTGCTACTGGAAATGTATCACAGTATCTACCGGACACCGGGTGTTTACAACAGTGTAACGTTTGCGTGAATGCACAGTTAATTTAGAGCATTTTTACGCAGATTCTTGCAGACAGGCAACTTCCTGTCTATAATCTCAAAACATGAGATGTGCCCAGAAATGTGATGAAAAAATAACCAACCGATACCTTGAATAATCCCATTTGTTGCAGTGGATAAATAATGGGTACTGCTCAGCATTCAGACCCACGATGTGGACCGGGCTCCCTCATAACCAGGCCAGCTCAGCACCCAAGGAAAAACAATTAGAGAAAACCCTCTTTTCCCCCAGTGGGTTTAATGCATGTGGGGAGAGATGGGTTTTGTAATAGATTTTTGTCCGTGTAAAATGAGATGCTGACCTCTTGGTTCAAGACACTCAAAGACATTAGAAGAGCGGGACAGCACACTCCCAGTGGGGTTAAAGGATATTCATCCAGGACATCATTCTCCAGCTTGGTGTGAGTCATACTACCAGCCATGACAGCTACTTCTCGTGGTAGTTATTGCCAGAGAGCCTCTGCGGACGTTCAATGTCGAGATTGCATCTATGCAATCACGTTCTTTAAATGCCACAAGACTCTTTTCAGACTCTGCATAACTGTTGAGTTAAGTTTGGTGTTGTTAATCGTGTCATCTTGAAGGATTAAGGCAAAGGCAATTTGGAAAGACTGTAGGTCTTGTGCTCAAAAGCTGTATCTCCTTTCTCGTATTATTTGTGCGTGTGTGTGTGTGTGTGTGTGTGTGTGTGTGTGTGTGTGTGTGTGTATCACAGCCTATGGTTACTTGTAAGCTTGTCAAGACATCCCATTTTTCCCTCACACTACTGATAATATTCATAGATATAATTCATAAAATTCAAGGTATATACTGCTGTGGACTGAACATGTACTGTATATCTTTGTTTTAATTATTTAATTATTTCTATCTCGCATTTCTATATTGCAGATATACACAATCTGCTTTGGTCATTTTGATATCATTTGTAACACTGCACACTTCACTGAACCGGACTACAAGGTTCCATGACAGCTTTTTCCCTCAGGCGGTGCGCCTGCTGAACAGCCACCTATAACCTGCTGCCACCCCAACATCACACTATCACTGTCCAATACACATTACTCTCCCACACAGTGTGCCGCTACTCAACACACACACACACACACACACTACCACCATTCTCCGGACTATCACTGTCCAATACACATTACTCCCCCACTACTTCATTCACACACATCCCACCCCCTTCGCCTTCTGATCTCCTGAGGTCTGGACTTATTTTTTCTTCCCACACCACACTACACCTTACATACCATATATATAGTATATACTGTATATATATATATACTACATCATCATATACATACTACATATACTACATCATATACTGTGTCATACACATACTACATCATATACTAAACTACGCACAAACGCATTTCTTTGGACTGTGGGAGGAAAGATAAAGAGAGAGAAACTCCACACAGAAAGGACCGGGACAGAGATTACATTACATTACATTACATCATTTAGCAGACGCTTTTGTCCAAAGCGACTTACAATAGTACATTTTTCGTCAACATTGTCAGACCAACTATACAACGCAGTCTTTCATCAGCTAAACACTTCAATAGGAACAAGTAGCATAAAACACTTCAATAGGAACAAGTAGCATGGAACACTTCAATAGGAACAAGTAGCATGAACACTTCGATAGGAATAGTAGCATTAGTAGTAAAAGTCATTAGTGTTTTTGTTTTGAAAAGAGTAGAAGGAGAGGTCAGTTAAGGTGGGGTCTAGGTGTTGGCAGAAAAGATGTGTTTTTAGTTTCCTGCGAAAGATGGGTAGCGATTCAGCTGTCCTGACTGAAGGGGGGAGCTCATTCCACCATTGCGGTGCCAGGGTTGCGAAGAGTCGCCCCCGTGATGAGCGACTTCCAAGCCCACGCAGCGAAGGGGGGGCTAGGCGACCCGCAAGAGTGGAGGAGCGGAGCGGACGAGCTGATGTTTGGAACTTGACCAGGGATTGCTTAGATTAGAACCCACAACCTTCTTGCTGCAAGGTGACAGTGCTGACCACTGACCACCACCATTGTTTATATATCTTTATATATATATTTAGATTTTACATCCTACACATTTTATATATATATGTATATATATATACTGTAAATTGTAATTATATGTTGTAACTTATTTTGTATTGTTGCACTTTTTGCAAGAAATGGCGATTGATAGTTGGAGTAATGATTCTAATGTACTTGTACTTGTTACAAATGGCAAATAAAACTCTTGAAAACTGATCAAGCACAAAACAGAAATGCTTAAGATAAATAAATTAGTCTGAACTGCTTTGTGCTCAACTTCTGAGAGATAATTCCTCACTGAAATATTCAGTGCTTCACTTTCATGTCTCCTTCGGAAGTGTTCCTCTCTGTGATATTATTCATTTTCATTTTCTGTCCTCACTTTGACTGATATTTTTGTTCCCTTTAGGCAGCCATTGACACTGTGTCTCTTATTGAACCGTTATATTATCCCACCTGTGTGAAAAATTCATCCTTTTTCATCCTTTTCATCAAAACGAGACTGGGCTGTTCATGCATGCAAGGGATCTAGTCATTCAAGTCAATAATTGACTTGCACCACAGTCATGACAAGTTGGGATAACGAGTGAAAACGTGTGACATTAGACATCAAAGATTACGTGAAATGGACAAAAAGACACTCATAGTATATATATATAGTTTTTTGCCTAATCCCTTCTTTATTATTACAGCATTATACTGTGCACTGAAATTGTGTCACTGGTTTTATAGCCTTACATTTTCAATGACGGTGAGAGAGAATGTTGCAGAATGAGCTTGTGTCCTGAGCAAAGGCACTGAGCACTTTCAAGAGATCAGTTAAATATTCTGTTTTTAAGTGCTAATATTATGTTCTAAGTATGCTATACATGTATTCCTTTGTAGTATGCAATGTGGGGTGTTAGTAACTAGTAAATGCATCATTATCTAATAATCCATTGCTGTATTACTAATGATGAGTACATGTTCATTTTCCGTAAGATCTAATTATGCTTTACTATTCACATTGAACTGAATGCCTGTCCCCATTAACCCCGCCTATTACCTACCATTATCTGTCTGGGTCAAAGATTATAACGTTGTCTGCTGACATGACATCGAAATAAAATCCATCACATTTTCCATAAAACAATGGAGGAGACAACACTAACGGCATCCCTGGACATGATATTTACACTCAGACTTTAAATGTTTAAATGTAAATATTAAAACCCACAAATTGGCAAATAATGGATTGATAAGAACCATTACCTTCACCAGTAATATATAGAAGTCCTGAGAGAGCACAGCTATTCTGGAGGCTGCTCAATATCCCTATTAATCCTTTAATTGAAGTTGGCACTCACGTTGTAATTTACCATAAGTGCACTTGGGGGGAAGAAAACATAACGTACAAAATACTATAAAATAAAAACATAAAGCCCATGACTATTATGCAGACATTGCCTCTGCTTTGATGTACTAATGTGTCCCATGGCATGTCAGCATGGTGGAGGTTATGCAAACGTCCGCGGCATTACTACGTCACAATCGTTTTATCGGCTGAGGCGCACTCCAGTACCTTTGAACCTGTCTGGATCATTCCCCTTTTGCATGCACTTCATGCTCCACTACTCTCTGATTTACAAAGTGGACATTGCGTCTAATCCCCCTTTATCCTGACGTGATCCAACAAATTAGAATCACAAGCCAACAGAGATATCTGTGTGATTTAGGTCTTCGTGGTGTCTCTCCCCCCTGCTGACGCAGCACATGTTTATTGGACCCTGATCGATGAGCCACAGAGGCAAACAGTTGTGTTAGTGGTCCCATTACTGACAAACTGAAGGATCGACAAAGCCGCTCACCAATTTCTCCCTCTGGTATTGGTGATACATGCCTGTGCTGCTATGGATTGTAACATTATTGGTAAAAAGCTGCCTAATATGACCGTACACTATTACATGTTTCATGTTGGCAAAAAACAACAACAGTCTCTCCACTGCCATTTCTTCAACAAAATAATAAATCAGTTAATCACCAAACACTTTGTGTAGTTGAATCCGCTGCTTCAAGCTTTTCTACAACACAACAAACAACGCTGCAACAGCCAAGTTCAGGGGTCAGGCAGAAATGGTTAGACAGTCTTGGAAGAGAATCAGAAGAAGAAGAAAAGGTTAGTACAAATGACATTGACATGCATCAGGAAGAAAATCAATCAAAGCATGATACATCATCAATGAACGTCACTGCCGTCTGATGCCGAGGGAATCGCATCACCCTTGTGCATTTTAAATGTTTATAGATGTAGGTGGTGATTTGGTTCACTCTAGACCGTAGTACATTTGAGTAGCTGTCTAAAAGTACAGACGTGTATTTGTGTACGACTGCATACCTGAAAATGGCCAGTCGTTAAATGTGTTGAAAACATTCAGTGAATAAGGACCACAATTCCTGCTGTTAGCTTTAAAGCATCATTATAGCAGCATGCTGGGTTTTGGGTTGTGCTTAAGCACACAATTGCTCAGTGGTACAGTGATATACATCATAGTTTGAACCAATGACAATTGTGAGAGGCGGACTCACACATGCAGCACTAGTGTAGCTGTAAGACAGAACCATAGCCGTTCGGACGATGTGCTTTAGATAGCTTTGATCCAAGCTGTATTTGTCATATCGACCATACATGTTTTAAACATTTCAATTGTACAGTAGGATTTTTACAGATTATTACCTTTGTCAAAATACTATAAAGCCTGATTTACTTTGGGGTATAGAAACCAGATTTTAGAGCAGAGTTGAGCTTGCTTTTCATGCAACACAACACACTTAGTATTACAGATCTCTAGTCCCCCTGGCATTAAAGAATGGTAGGCAGTTGTTTTTTCAGAACTTGCTAATTCACAGCACCAATCAACTGTAAAATAAAGTGCCTTTAAATGCCAGTACATCCTCTGAGCTTTGCTTTCTTTTAAGGGAGAAAGGGGCATTAGAATATTGCCAACTGATGCATTTTATCATGTTAATGAAGCTGTCAGAGATTGGACCATGCACACAGAAGCGGTAGCCCGCTTTTACTATGTATTCCACCACAAACCCTTTACTTTGTACAACAATTGTCTCACTCAGATTGTTTGAAAAGTTGAGCGTACTTGTGTGACAGCAGCCAAAAACAGTAATTAAGAAATAAGAAGGTTACTGCCACAAGTGCTGAGTTAATGAGAGCTGTTCTGTTTTCACTGTTCTTTCTTTTATTATCTATTTTTTACACATAGTGCCACTGCCACTGTTTATCCTTAATAGCTGCCAACCAAAGGCTTTCATGTCACATTTTTCTTTTACATTTCAGAGGTATAGCCTTTGAAATATTCAAAAAGTCAAAGAGCTGCCTGTCGTCTACGGTCTTTGTCATAATTATTGAGAAAGCTGTGATTCTGGGCCGTATTGGGAAGCCTGCATCTCAGCTGGGATTATATATGGTCTGGATAAACCCTTTTCCTCACCAAGAGACATTCTGAGCCAGGCAGCATCAGGCTAATTTATTCCTTCATTTCCCTATAAAAATATATAAATAAAAAGAAAGTACTCTGACAAATGTGTTTACATTATTAGCGTTTTATTTGAGTATAGCCTAAATTTGTTAACCCTTGTTGACCAAGTCACAACACGGTCAGTGCTGCCAAAACAGCAAAGAGCACAGAAATCATCGGCTAGAACGCATACAGCATCTCATTTAGCTGACCGCGACCTTTGTGTGAGCAGTCTATGAATTTTTCAGTTTTGTGATTGTTCTTGAAAATGTCACGTTGTTTGTTTCCGTAAACTGTACGTGTGTATCCTATCATGTTACCTGCTAACTTTTACGACAGCCTAGCTTCGAAGTATTTGAGTGAAAACAAGATCTGCTGGTAAGCACGGTGTGCCTGACCAGCTGCCCATGTTACTTTCGCTATTTTTTTTACCTCACTGAAGTAATCACGGGAGGCACCGTGAAGCTCGAGTAAGGTTTAGACGTCTGTGAGGAGTGTTCTCAATTAAAAGTTACATGTTCTAATCTTGTTTGATGCACCTCTGACGTAGCTTGTCCTGACATGTACACTCAGGCGGTAAATCACTCACATATAGACTGCCATAGTTGGTTGAGTCTGAGGACCTGGCTCCAGATTACTTACAGTGTTGCAAGGCAGCGATGATATCAAGACCATCAGATAGCCTCGCTGAGGTGAAGTTCTGAGTCACGGCAAAGCAGCAAACGTATTGTGATGTGTTTTTATGTGGTTATTCGAAATTGTGTCCCACTTCTGAATGATTTGTGTCTCTGTTAAACAAATAGTTTGAAGCATACCGTTGCTCTGGCGATTATACCAAATAAACACATCGTTTTTACTTCAAACTAAGCCCTCGCTGGCCCCTTGAATTCACATGCAGCGGAGTAACTTGCCAGTGCAGCTCAAGTATTTAAAATGTGTTGTATTTTTCTGGTTCGATTTCCTCGTTGAAATAGTCACATAAAAGGCAGGGATACATAAAAATCGTATAGAATCTATGGCATTTGATAAATCTCTCACAGGGCTTCTTTGGGCATCTTTTGAAAGCTGTTAAGATATCCCTGTATCAGAAACATGCACTGAACGTGCAGCTCCAGCGAATAGCCCGATAAGTTGAGATGAGAAGAGTGACGGAGAGATAAAATGAATTGTAAAGCAGCTGCGGTGCATTGATAGAGTGCTCTGACACCAGAAGTCTTTTGCAAACATCTCCAATGGGGCGCTTTTTGAATGATAAAGACATCTGATTGGATCCATTCATGTGCCTCGTGCAGGCTAACCACATCCTCCCCTGGGTCTTCTCAGCAACCTAGCATTTGATTGAGATTTCTGCACTTTGAAAACGTCAGTTTCACAACTGCAGTCCAATATAGAAATCTGTGATAAGAGTCTCCCTGCTCAGTGAAACTAAATGTGTGCGCACACTTCCACGTGCTGATATCCTATGGCTATTGCACTGTTTCAGATTTGCTCACATGTTATTTTCCTCCATAGCCCAGCAGCACCACAAAACGTTTCTCGCTAACAAAAGGGCCATGCTATCGGAACATGTTTTATTCCCCTATTTCAGCCTTTTGAAAACCTATTCAGCAATATGGGCTTCATGGTCTTGTACTGACAACCCCCTGTACAGACAGACGTGAACTGTACAGTGGGCGGCACGGTGGCTCATTGGTTAGCATTGTCGCCTCACAGCAAGAAGGGCGTGGGTTCAAATCTCCGCCCCGGTCCTTTCTTCTGCCCTTTGAAAAATGCTTGTTTAAAAGGGCTATATACATATATATATACATGATTGATTGATTGAAGATAATTGGCGTCAAATGGAAAATTACCTTTAATCATGACTTTGTTTTCCACCACAGGAAGTGCTTTTAGCCTGCAAACTCTTCAGATTGAGCACTTTCAACCATTTCACCACGTGACCCCCATTACTCTGCACAAATAATTACAAGTGCCTCCATCACACAATTACAATTGACCTTGACAAAAGACACCTACCTATAAGCTCGACTTGTAGGACGTCAGCAGCTGACCTTACGCGATAAGCAGAAATAAACTGCTTTTTAGTTTTGTCCTCATGTGGGTTTTTGCAGTAGCGTGTGATTTCACTGTGCCTTTAAATATTTCCCCAAGGCCTCGCTCAGTAAGGACACAATAGCTCTTTTCACACGTTTATTTGACAGCTCTTGCTTGCAGCAGACTTGAAGAGATGCGCACAACACACAGAAACAGACTAATGGGAGGAGATTTGGGGAAGAGGGAGAGGGAAAGAAAGAAGAGACAGATTCTTTTCTTTTTTTGTCACGTTACTATTGTCTTCCGCTTCAGTAGCCAGTGTTGCTTGATCACAGGGCCTTGTAATCCCCCGTTCCTCGCCAGATGACCAAACCCCCTTTTAAAACACAGTATTTCTTTAGTCCCCAGATGATAACAAGGCCTCTATTGCACATTATCACTCCGATTGCCAAAAGCAAGTAAACATTTATGCCTTGACTTCTTCACATTGCTTCACATCTCAAGCTTCTTTCCTGTTACTGGAAACCATTGTCTTGGGTGACTCCAAAGACTGGTTCCCTTTCAGCTGAGCTGTGCTACTGGACGCACCTCCCTGGACTGCAGATTTCAGTAGTCGTAGGAGAGGGGAGCAAGTACAAAAGCTTGGAGGGAGTGCGCGCGCGAGGGATACACAAGCTTACAAAGTACTGTGCACAGTGGTGGCGAGCTCGTCATCAGGCCAGCTGATGGCTCATTGCAGTGAGACAGTGCCCGGCGGGGAAAGGGCAGAGATCAAATGGGCGGCTTGTCTCCCAAGCCTTGTCGGTGGGACGTCCACCGCCCTTGTCCATCTCGGCGCCAAGAATGATGCATATCTTGAGTATGTCACAAGTTGATCACAGCAAGAGGCGTGTCTGGCCACCTGGTCCAATAGGAGGTGAGGAATAATGTGGACCCAAAGAGAACTCTGTCAGTCCTATCAGCTTGAATGCTTGATGGATGATACTCGCTGCAAGGTAAGACCTAAGTGGCTCTGACCACTCGCTGGCGACTTCAGAAGACAAAGTTAACTCTTCTTTGTCTTGTGCTTTGGGGCAGCATGGCGGCATAGAAAGCAGGGACACTGTTCTTCAGCTAGAAGGCCCAGGTTCAAGACCCCATATAGGTAAGGATCCACCCTACTTAAGCGCCCTAGAGCAAGACACTGAATCCCTATCAGCCCCAGGGTTGCTGTCTAACCTCGCTGTGGAAGGGGGAAAGAGAAAAGTGAATTTAGCTGCAGGGCTCAATCGAATATCTCAACTAAATAATGCATACATAAATAAGGTGGGCGCAAAGAGAACCCTTTCTGTCCTATCAGCTCGAACGTTTGACAGGCATGTTAGCAAAATGTCTACTTCGAGCTACAAGCTCGGAGAGACTCACGAGCTCCTCATCACGACTAGCAACTTCAGCAGGTAAACTAAATTGGCACAAGCTCAAGTTTAATTCAATATGTCGTTTTTGGGAGGCAGCAAGTTTTTCCTTGCAGCCTCGAGGGTCTAAGGCTGGTGGTGCCGGGTAGTTTAGGCCTTGTAGAATAGGTAGACTTGATATGTCCTGATAAAAATGTATATTGTTGTTTCTTGTGCTTTGTTCTGTTTCCCTGTTTGTCTGATACTATTCTGTAATTCCATTGATTGTTGTTCAGGTAGATCCAGTTTGGCTCATTTTCTGTAAAGTCCTTTGAGACATGCTGGTGATAAAGGGCGATATAAATAAATGAACTTTTTTCAATGTTAGGTATTTGGGGAGGTTTTTTTAGCTGGCATGGGCAATGGTTTGATGTGATTCCAGGCAGCAGCGCCCCTGGGTGAAGTTGTTGTAAGGGTCAGGGGGTCAGACATGTCACATTGGGACCAACTCGCGAGATAGCCCGGCGTGTCGGGCGACTGACTCTTCATACCTGTTTGTTTAGACACCGCACCAGGAACATGCAGAATATCTTACCTGCTGTCACTTTAGAGACCTTCTTAAGTCAACAGAGCTGGCGTCATCATTCCCAGGGGGGAATATTTTAATATTTAATATTAGTCTGATTGATAATAATATTTTGATATAAGCAATAACTCCAACTTAAATGGCTTGGGGGAGTTTCAGGAGGAAATGTGTGTGTGTGTGTGTGTGTATACATGCCATGGATCCATTTACTAAAACAAATAATTGGCTCCTGCTGTGAGTGCATGCTGCTCTCCTGCTTCACGGACATTCTGCTAATAGACATTATATATAATTTCATGAACCACTCTCACATTTGACCTTTAGTTGATGCTGAAGGAATATTGTGATAATGTGATAGGATCCCCCCCCCCAATCAGCATGATGTTGTTCTGCATTGCAGGCTATGTTTACCATTCCGTAATGAAGGTGTTATCAGCCTTTTACTGACTAAAGCCCAGCACCCTGTTTCATATGCTAACAATCTCACAGTGGCGTGTGGTAAACAAGTGCATTTCGCTAACATTTTACAGGTAATTACCAACTCAACAAATGTAGTTTCCCCCGTCAGTAATAATTTAATAATTGGGAATTTGTTTACTGTATGTCTCAGGGAATTAATGTTTGTTTTTCTGTGCTCTGAATGGCTATCTTGGCTACCCAGTGCCAGTATTCTTAATTAGCATCTGATTTGGGAACCATCTTTTTAATTAATAAAGCCCATATTACCATCCTGAATGGAATGAGGAATAAAGTCTGGGCTCACTGACAGGTTGAGTTCTTTGGTGAGGTGCAATGTTCCTATCGCTAAGTAAGACATTTGGGAAATAAGAGGTTTGGCACAATTCCCCCTCTACTGAGTCGACATGAACAAGGAGGATTAAAGGTTTTAAACGTATTAAAGAAGTTGCTTGCAGAAAATAGCCCACATTTCTAGTTTTATAAGAAATGTTGTTTGAAATATGATAAACCAACTTGAGTCACTTGAGGGATTACAACAGAAGTTTTGAAAGAAGTTTCATACACATCTTGGACCAAGTATTAACAGTATTACCATGTTTAATTAAAGTTGCATCATTATGGTCCCTAAGTGATACATTTCAGATCAGATATAAATTTAGAGTCTGAGTACAATTAAGGTATCACCCTACCATCAAAGCCCCTCTGTAGATACCTCGAGACAAAAAGATAAAACAGTGGAACATGAGATTAGGTATGTAGAGAAAAAGAGAAAGATTTAATATTAAATTAGGTTTTTGTTCCCCAGTACTTAGCTCAGTTGAATGAGGAGACAAAGTCACACTGGAAACAAGCATTAGGGGGTAAATAATGTGCACCACTGTTTTCTTCCTCAATTTAACTCAAGCATGTCTTATTAAAAATGGAAAAAGGGCTCATTCCACATTAGGGATTATAAATATTTAAGCATGAAATGAGCCCTGAGCCGAACGCTCTATAGACAGATAACTATTTTTGATACATTGTCAATGGATTTGCATGGGCAATGTGAAGGATTGGTTCAAATCTGTACATGAATCCGTGATAACCTGGCTTGACACCTCATCACCTAGATGAATACATAAATAAATATATGGAACAGAATACCTTAAACGCTTTCTCATAAAGGAAGCAACGCTGGCGCTGACTTGGTGGAATCCACCGTAGGTGAAATCAATCATTTGGTTGGACATTGCTTTAACCTTTTGAATTTGTCCTGCACAATAATCCCTATGTGAATTTCTGCTTTCAACCAATTTCTGTCAGAGGATTGTACATTTTCTTATGGTATGAAGACAGAAAACACTTTATCATAATAAACTCTCTCAGATATTAATCAAATGAAGAAAAACTAAACTTTTTGTCTGTTTTAGTATTCTGTCAAATTCTTGTCTGTTCTTTGCTTAAAACCTGCTCTGCAATTTATGCATTGAACAACATTCCCCATATATCCATCAGACCAGCAGATGCAGATGGTGACTCCCGTTATCTGGAGGATAAGGGGGGAAAGGGGGAGGAAAGGGACTGCGTAGCTGCAAACATATGCAGACTCGTTGTGTCCACAGTGGCCCTGATGTCTTTTAAAACCATCTGTCTTGTTACTTGTGTGCCCTTGTGCGCCCACACCCAACTGTGATCTAAAGAGGAAAATGGAAAATGTTGGTTGGACACAGGTTCGGTGGGCACAATAGCATCATTAGTTAGAAAAATATATCAGCAGACAATTGTACTATGACGAGTTGATAACCGATCACACTCATTTTGGCATTTTTATCGTGTTGAGATTGTAAGAGATGTTTTTTTGACGGCCACGCCACAAGTAGCATATTAAATTGGTAGCGTTCTCTCCAGGACCTCCTCATCTCATTAAATGTTCTTGCCCTGAGCGTTTAACCCTTTCGTAGCCAGGCTAGTTAACAACTAACACGTTCACATGTATAGCAGTTGCCTGGGAGAGCTGTGACAGGGAAGGTTACACACATACACATACCCACCTGTATTAGCTGCACAGTACTACCAGAGTCTTTTACTGATGACCACTGAGCAGCTCCACTGGAGCAATTGGGAGTTTAGAGCCTTACGCAATTGCATTTCAATATTAAAGCATCATTATAGTTTGGTAGAGGTTTGGGTCGTGTAGTTACCTTGACATGATGTAACTCCAAATATTGATGAGATATCTTCAATAGTTGATGATTGATTGATTGATTTTATTAGGTAAAAATGTATACATGTAAATAACATACAATATATAAATAAGAACCGAGGATAACACATGAAGTATAATAAAACACTTATTTCCAATGTGGTCCTGTGATCCATTCATTAAAACTTGATCATCCAAAGTAGTGTGTATTTCTCTCCCCATTGACTTACATTGCACGGAGAAACAGGTCTCACACACATACAAATGAGAACAAAGCGGATTCTGCCAATGTATAAAATAACAAATCCCAACTCAGCGTTTTTTGTAAATAAAAATGTCAACTTTGTGTTAATTGTACTATTTGAATTAGGAAGTAGATTCGGCAGGTAGCTTCCGAGACCGAATAGCCATGTTTGTTATCGGCTCAGGAGTGGGTGTGGACATTTGGACCAATGAGGTCGTTTCTTATGCGAGCAAAAACACACATAGTGATTAGGTCTCGGATCGTCTTCCTAATTCAATGCCACATGGGGGAAATTGCAGCAATCGTTTGTTGTGTGCATTGTTTGTCTCTTATAGTTGCACAGTCGCAATTCTAATTAATTATTTGTGCCTCCGCTCATTTGCGTGCCCTACTTTAGTAAATACCTTGCACTGGTGATACCAATTGCACCCGCAATTGCTTTTGTGCTGCGCCTGGAATTGCAACATATTAGTAGATCCGTGCCATAGTGGTCAATTTGTCCCTGCACCAATGTCACCAACGATAAATTCATGTGCCTTTATTGAACTTGCCAAATAAAGTGATACTGATTCTGATTTGGATTAGGATTAGGAAATGGTGGCCTGTTAATTCACTGCTTATTTCACTTTAAGATGTTACGCCACTGAGGCGTGGCCTAGAATAAGGTCCCTAACAACCAGCAGCTGCACTGGTTTGCAGATGAAGCTGTGCTATCTCCAACCCATGAGTACTGTGTACAATGTGTATGTCTATATATATATATATATATAGTTTTTATGTGGTACACTACATTCCTTCTGTGTCCTACTTGCTCAGCCTCTCACATTCTACAAGCCGTCTGATTGAGACATTGTCAGAGGAAGGTGTGAAAGTGTAGTCAATTAGTGCTCATTGATCATACAGATTAAGGATAAGCGCACACAATGTTCTCACCTTGGTGCTGCATCTCTGTCCTTGATGAAGCTCTTTGATACGTAATTGGCACTGTATTACATAACATGCCATTAATTGCGTAATGCTTTCTTTTGTTTCCACCTTTTAATGCTTGCAATGCTTTGATGCATTTTTTAAATTTCAGCCCTAATGTCCATGAGCTGTGGTGGTTTCTATAGGTCTGTTTGTTGATGATCGTTTTCTTGTCACTAATAAACTGAAGGGAAGTAGTAGACACTTTTGTCTACAGTGAACCAAAGATTTATTAAGATGTATTTATACATTACATTACAGCATTTAGGAGACGCTTTTATCCAAAGCGACTTACATGTCATACCGTTGGCGGAGGCAGCCATGCAAGGTACCAACCTGCTCAACGGGAGCAATTTGGGGTTTAGGTGTCTTGCTCAAGGACACTACGACAGATTATTTCCCGGGAGGAGCTGGACTTGAACCGCCGACCTTGCAGTTGCTGGGCGGGAACTCTACCTCCTGAGCTACTGCCGCCCATCACACCATGCACCACACTACACACAACACATATATTTGCATGTCTTTGACTGTGGGAGGAAACCGGAGCACCCGGAGGAAACCCACGCGAACACGGGGAGAACATGCAAACTCCACACAGAAAGGGCCAGGCGAGATTTGAACCCAGGACCTTCTTGCTGTGAGGCGA
>OMOT01040912.1:0-13425 GCA_900312575.1 Acanthochaenus luetkenii | reverse complement strand
ATCCAAAGCGACCCACATGTCATACCGTTGGCGGAGGCAGCCATGCAAGGTGCCAACCTGCTCAACGGGAGCAATTCGGGGTTAGGTGTCTTGCTCAAGGACACTACGACAGATTGTTCCCGGGAGGAGCTGGACTCGAACCGCCGACCTTGCAGTTGCGGGGCGGGAACTCTACCTCCTGAGCTACTGCCGCCCCCATACAAGTATACATTACATGCATCATACACATAGTACATCACACCATGCACCACACTACACACAAACACATATATTTGCATGTCTTTGACTGTGGGAGGAAACCGGAGCACCCGGAGGAAACCCACGCGAACACGGGGAGAACATGCAAAGTCCACACAGAAAGGGCCAGGTGAGATTTGAACGTCCTGGTTGTGTGCTACACAAATAAAATGTATTATTATTATTATGTATGAGCAGCTGCAGTTTCTTTTTCTGCCTCTCTTGTGGCATTTAGACCTCTCAGTTTTTGTTCCACATGCAGTTGCAGAAATACTCTTAAAACACAAAACCTCACATTCCTCTACAGCACGCCTTTTACATCATCAGCATGTGTTGCTTTCACTTCCTCATGTCACAGTGAAAATATGTACTATTCCTAACCCTGCTACTCTACTCCCCACTGAAGAAGATGGTGAGCCACATGATTGTCTTGCAGCTGTTCAAGAAGCTACTACTCCAAGACCTGACCTAGTATCAGACCCTCTTGAAAATCCTGACTTCATTCTCTACGTAGATGGCTCTGCTAAAGGAGATCCACAAACAGGTACACCACTATTTGGTCATGCAGTCACCAAACAATATTACATTCTTTAATCTCAGCACAACACACTGATCTATATGCACTCACAAGAGCTTGCATATTAGCAGAAGGTAAGTCTGACAATACACACAGAGAGTAGGTATTTGGTCTGGTACATGGTTTTGGATGATGATGTTTGTGGAAATTGAGAGGGTAGCAGGAACACCCATTGCAAATGGCCTGTTTGTGAATAACCTTTTGGATTATGTTTTACTCCAAAAAACAATAGGTATGTGTAAATGTACTGCACACACTAAACTCACAGATCCTGTCTCTCTAGACAACGCCCAAGTGGATGCAGCAGCACAAGCAGCTGCTGAGAGCCCAGATGCTCCCACACAACAAATGACACAAATAGCCCCCTCTGTCTCTAGGAGATCTGATATCCTGTCAGCTACAAACTTCTCCAGCAGAGAAAGCAAAATGGAGCAAAGATGGCTCCCGTGTAAATCATGTATGGTATGGTCCAACAGGAAAACCAAAACAGCTGTTTCCCTACTATGCTAAATTGTCATATGGACAAAGACCATGTGACAAAAGGAGGTACTTGGTGGAATACACAAGGCTTTACTAGCTTTACAAAAAAAGAAGAAGTGAAAAGTGTGTTGTGTGCGCCACCAACAACATGGGCAAAGGGCAACAGATGCAGCAATCAAGCCATCCCACACCTGAAGCTCCATTTGAAAATTTAATGATGGATCGTGTCACATTAACACCATGGGGAAATAACCACTGTTTGGTAATTTTATATATGTTTTCCAAATGGGTAGAAGTTTTTCCTACTAACAAAGCAGATAAGCCTACAGTTTCTCAAGTGTTAATACAGGAAATAATTTCCAGGTTGGGAATACCTAAGAAAATCTCATCAGATATTGGACCACATCTTGCAAATGAAGCGTTAAAACTGTTGTCAAAATTCTTAAGCATTGACCTACGAAACCACTGCGCTTACCACCCACAGAGTGGAGGTGCCGTGGAAAGAGCTAATGGAGTGTAAACTAACCAAAGCAATGGCAGAAACTGATTTGGATTGGGTAACAGGACTACCATTAGTACTCAAACAGGACTATCACCTTTTGACCTAATCCATGGCAGACCCATGGAAACAGGATTATCACCCCCAAGGGAGGTAAATAATAGTCTGGAAGACTTAGAACAAAGCATGTTGAATTATTGTCATAACCTTTCCAAAGTTCAAAGCTCTATTCACACAGGTCAAGACAGCCCTGCCAAAACCACTGGAAGGCTGGAAGGGCAACTACATGAGCATCAAAAGATTGGACCCTACCCAGGTTAAGGGGCCTTACCAGGTCCTGCTGTGTACAGAAGCAGCAGGCAAGGTACCTGAGAGAGCGACATGTGTACACGCTAGCTACTGCAAGAGGGCGCCAACACCAGAGGAAGACCAGCAAGCGCTAGTAACCTCTGACTCCAACACTTCACAACTAGTCATAAGTGCTCACGACCTCTGACCCCAACTACTCAAGATGGAGCAGCCACGGCCTTGGCACCCCCTTCGGAGAACGGGGTGCGGTCTGAGGGGAGGAATGTGCCTTCTGTTCGGCATTTCTGCCGTCATCATTCTCAGCATCCTCCTACATCACAGGAAGTATGAAGGCCATGTGTGTTATAATAATTCCATGGCGGGACTTAAATAACAGCCACCCAAATTATAACACACATTTACTGTACTTACACCAACATCTGTACCACTAAGAGTACAGTACGTAGGGCTAGGGATAATGTATACAGAGTGGGGAAAATACAATTACATTTTCCGGCTGTACAATCAGAATTAGTTTTATTGGCCAAGTATATTTGCACATACAAGGAATTGTTCTTGGAATAGTTGCTCACATAGGAGCAACTATTTACAGAATAACCTGAGAAGGGTGGGGTATTGTTTATTAGACGGTCTACGTTGAGTGTCTTTATTATTATGTTGGGCCAGTGCCTACATTGAGTGCAAAACACCAAAGCAATGACCGCTAATCACCAAAGGTGCCGCTAAAATTCAGAAAAACAAGAATCTTACAGATTATCAATTTAAGGATGAAATAAAAACAGTCTCCTAAACAGTAGTGAGCAAGCGCTCTGTCCAGAGAAAGCTGGACTCTGTCGTCCCTTGGGTATTCAACTGTGTGCCATGGAGGGCCGAGAGTCTGCAGGTTTTCGTTCCAACTAAAGACCACAGCAGGTGATTTCACTGATTAGTTCCTCCTCTCTGGTTGGAGGTGTGCTAATCAGTGAAATCAGCCTTGTATAGTCTAATGAGGCTTTGTAGTATACCCCTCTGAAGAAGTGGGTGGGATGCTAATGAAGCATCTGCCTTTGGAAGTGTACTGGCCACCAGTAACGTACAGTAGGTTTGAAATAGGGTTAACTGTATCAATCTAGGGCAAACACAAAACACTTGTTTAATAAAAACGTTTTGGCATACATGTGGTCACATTTTTAGATCTTAAATATTGGCACACAAGATCAGCTAGGACACACACTGTTATGTTTCCATCATACCTTGAACCTTTTCCAATAATAAGGAATGAGGTTCTGAGATGGTGCTATGTAGCCCCATATGAAGGTGGCTCTCTATGGCAACTTCCATGGCAATAGAAGCAGTCCAGCTCTGATTAAGAACAGTCTAGTTCTGTTTAGCACTTTCCCTTTTACAATGGAAACCAGTACACTATCACTTTTTATTAGATTTTTCTGTATTTCTTTGTTTAGTTACACAGCTCATCACAACTTTGCAATTGTAATTACACCTGAAAGAAAATGTGTGCTAGTAAACTAACTGCATGACTATACTCATATCAATATTGTAGCAATAAAATAAAAACCTCAAACCCAACCTTATTGGCTTAATCGAAGTTTTTATTTACACTTTATACTTTTACAAAAACAACTATTTTTTTCATAACAACGGGACTGCAAAATCAGAACACTACCCAAGATTTAGAACAACCATAAACTCTATAGTACAGAGTGGTCTTGTCAGTTTTTAACAGCCAACTGTGGAATGTGATCCAGTTAAACACTCAACACCACAAACGTCTGTTCCCCATATACAATGTGCAGGTTGCGTTACTATCCGGGATGTTTTGTACAGTTTCTCAAAACTACAGTTTAAATACAGTATCAAAGACACAAAATACAACATCTGTCTCAAAGCAGGTTGTAATCAAGTAGCCTACAGTATAAAGAATATGCAACAAAGTATGCGTGTATATACTGTATACACTTTGCAGACAGTCACAAAGTGAAGACTACCAAGGCCCCCACACTCCCAAACTAAGTTGTTCTATTCACATTTAACAATATCCAAAGATGGCATACCCATGAAACAGCAACCATAATACAAAAGTCACCAAAAATAGATACGTATAATATGATATGAAGAGCTACCGTGTTTTTTCTTTTCTTTTCTTCTACTTTTAAATAAACCATATGAACTGGAAAATGTATACAACATTGAGTGAAAAGGCATGTACTGTATATAATCAAGATATTGTAAAACATTGCACATAAGAGAGACTACATACGGAAAAGAACAAAAACAAATGCATGCTGAACAGAAGAAAAAACTAACTAAGTTGGATAAAAAGGCATTGACAAATAAGGCATTGACAGAACGCATCGCCAACTGAAGACACCAAGCAGAACATGCTCTCCAATTCACAGTACGATATGAACACACGTGAACTTTGGAAACAAACAAAAAGGAGCTGAATAGAACCAGTTGTTCGATATCAAAGCATTGTTCCTTATTTCACAGATCAAATGGGGTCCTCGCCTCTTTTTCTTCAGCTTCAGTTGTGTTTGAATAAAACAAAATTATACATTCTTTTTATATTCACTGTTCCAAAGACAAAATATTGACTTAGAACCTTTATAACAACACCTGTCCATTTATTGCACACCATTGGTTCACAAAAATATTTTGGGCACTTTTGCGTTTCAACAAACAGCAGCATTTCATTATAAAAACGTGTTTGAATACAGACAAACACTGAACAGAACAGATGAAAAGCATAACATACAAATGGAGAATAGAAAACATCTTTTAAAATGTTGACATTGTGCAACTCTATTTAAGTAGGCCTGTTTAGTAAGGCTAGCCTCTTAAATGCACAACATCATACAGTGTTTTAAGGGGCAAAAAAGCACAACCCCTTTGCTAAATAGCATGGACCACATAGAATGATTATCTCTTTATTGTATTATGTGCACTTACTGATTGCCATGGCAAATCCCCAATGAGATAGAGAACATTTGGTCCAATAAGAAAAAGCTTGATTTGTACCCAGGTAAGAGGGCAAATGGCACAACTTTGAAAAGAGTGACTGATAGGATGGCACAGGGCGACATAAGCTCTCATTAAGACAAATCTCAGTGAATTTCTGTTTACGATCAGCACAACGTAATGTTAATTATTTCATCACAGCAATGTTAATCTTTGAGTTTACAATCATCTTCAACCCTGTATTTCAGGTATTCTGTACTACTGTGATAATCCTAAATACTTGCCTTTTATACTGTTTTCAGGGGGCAACTGAGATTAAATTAAATGAGGATTTCACTGAACAAGATAACCAGTCAGTCAGTAGCATTAAACTCATGGATTATTACCATGGGTATCATTACAGGCACAACAACGTCCTATACAGAATGACAACTAGGTTGGCACAACAAAGCTAAAAGGAGTCTGAGGTTTTGACCAAAAGTCAGCAGAAAACAGAGTAAATGAAATGACCCAACACGACACTAAGAAAAACCTACTGCCAAATTGTGTTGATGGGTTTAAGGTGATGGAAATACTGGTTGATTAACATAAATCTTTAACTATTCATAATGATTCAACTCACAGCATTTGCTTTCACATGTGCACACTCCTCTGCTTTTAAAGTGATACATCACCTAACACACAACAGCCTCATAACGTGTTCTGACTCAATATTGGCCATCACAGATATCAAGCAATGCGTTTGCTTCCGTTTCCCTAATACCAGACTGCACATTTTACTCAATGGGAATCAATGGGAATTTTCACAAAGTAATTTTGCCTTTTTACAAGATCGATAAAGAGAGTCAGAAAAAAAAGCCAGAACACTGGTGTTAATGCACGCTTTGGGGCGAAACGATGTCGGTGGTTTACCGCCCACAGTCACATCAAGGTCATCTTTTAAAAGACGATCATGTTGTACCTAAGTGAAACATCACTTATAATAGTCATGCAATATCCTAGAACCTAACCAGTGCCCCTCCTGGTAAATCTGGACCACGCCCAAATTTGAAATCCGGGTGCATTATCAAAGTTTTACATGGCACAAACTGACGTTAAAAAAAGAGAAACTGGCCTTTTGACAAACAGGCCTAACTTCACATGTGAACTGAAATGCTACATCACCATACCTCACTGCCCATTTGGGAAAATACCAGTTGTGGGAAAAACGTGTAACTCCAAATTCAACAATTGTAATGTTTTTACTTGAATTGTAGGCTAATGTTGTCCTGCATGACTGTTAATCAGAAATGGCTGTTTTTCTAAATTCCCAAAGAGTTCACTTTTTGGAGATAAGGTACTGATTTGACAGCAGTGATAAGCAATAGAAAGAAAAACAATACATCTTAATGTAAGAAGTCATAAAAATCACATACTGCGCAAACATCTTTAGGGAATACTCTGTGAATTTAATTTCAAGTTTTGAAAACTTTAAAAAATGTTTTAAAAACGTACTGTGTTCATATTGACAAAAGAAATACACATACACACATCTGACATATCATACTTCACAACACCCAACACACATGGCATTCAAATATTAAAACTACAGTACAAGCTCTTGCAATATAGATAATATTGACATTAACAGTTTGCCTACAGCGATGGCACTGAAGGAATAACACAGTCTCTGCCCATACAAACTAGCATTATCACTATAACTAGCATTATATTTTGCTCATTTTGCAAAGACTTGATTTGTCATTGTTGGCAAAGTCAAGACCTCTTCTTCCTCTACATAGTACTTGCTAAAATGGGGACTCAGGCACTTTCCACAAGTAGGGCCAGGCTTGGACTTCAAATTGGCTAAGAAAGAAATAACCGTAGCTAACACTGCATTCACGTCATATGGGAAAAGATGGTAGATATGAGCTTCCTACTTGAAAATAACGTTCACATCAGCTTTCAGAAGGTAAATACAACTTCACCAACAAGGACATACCTGGAGTCAAGTGCAGGAAATTATTCATTTCAAATAAAACAAACAAAATAAACGTCATACCATATTTTGTGATCAAACCTTTGCGGTCGACTTTGCAATGTTTGGTTTGCTGTAAAACATGAACTGAAATGTATCACTCACTAAGTACATGTCAGTTAAGTGTGAAAAAGCTGATCAGGACCAACCCAAGTCTACAGGAAACTTCAATTGTGGCTTCTTGACGGCTTCAAACAAGTTTCAACATATGAACGCTTCCAAGTCGTTGCTTTTAGCGGTCAAGTCGTTTTGATGGGTATTCCCATATGATGTGAATGCAGAATAAGACATGAAGGGAAATAGAAGACTTTAATCACTCTATGGTAATAGAAGTCAGCTCCTTCGCCTGGGCATGCTGCTGCTCTTCTTCAAACACCTCCGGGGAACAGCCTCCTCCACTGTTGTCCATCTTGGTCTCCTCCGTCATGGCTGCCGTCCCATCGGCATCCATCTTGAGGGCGGTCGGGGCTTCCAGGGGGTCCAGGGGCTCAGGCGACAGGAAGCCAGAGGAACTCTCACAATTCTGGGTAGAGGAGGAGACCTGGGAGATGACGGGCATGTGGACCGAGGAGGAGGAGGAGGCGGCAGTGGAGGTGGAGGTGCTGCCCGGGTAGACTGGGTGGTGGTGGGTATCCTCCAGCTCATACTGGACTGCCAGCGCCTCCTCCTCCTCCTGCACCTGGCTCAGGTAGTCGGGCACGAGGAAATCACTGCAAGGACGGAGAAAATAAGTGGAATTTTATATAACTTTTTGATTTAAATTGCCCATGTCATATCTGAAAGGTGACATATTATTCACTTTTCACAAATGTGTTTTCAAATGTACCTGCCTAAGGATAAGAACAATGTGCTTCATGGGTTTTTTTGAGTAAATGTAGATTAAATAATAGGGTATTTCCTGAATTAATTTTGAATAAGTTGTCACACAGAGCATTCACAATACTGAACACTTGACTGGTTGACAATCTCCCTTGATTTAAAGAAAAAAATCCACCCTCATATACTCTTACACTGTTAGATGTCATAAATTTGTGATGTTCAATGCATTCCAGGAGTTATTACCTCCACCAAGAGGTGAGGTTATGTAGTCAGTTAGTCAGTCAGTCAGCAGGATAGCTGAAAAAACATATGACCGGATTTGGTGGACAAATAGGCCTTGGGCCAAGGCACAATTGATTCGATTTTGGTGGAGATCTGGATCTTGGATAGACAATTATAATTTATTAGCCTTAACTATGAAACTAATAGAGATAAAGATTTGCTACCATAGAATGCCCAATTCTACGGGTGTGTTTGGTTTGCAGGATAAAGAAACAAATTAAACTTAAAATGTAAGTTATAACAATTATGTCTTTGGGTGTAACAGCAAGTGGGATTCACGCGATTGTTCAGCGTTGGCAGAGGTTTGAACTCTCAGAGTACCTTCTAGATTTGTGATGTGTTGTAATTTATGTTTTTCATGTGCCCACTTTCCCTCAACCTGCCTCGTCTACTCCTACTTCAGTTAGTGATTTTGTGTTTCCCAGAATGCCTTTACACAACCCCCAGAGAAGGGGTGCAAATGTGTTGCTTTCAATCCAAAGTGGGCATGGGCTCATAATTAGCTTGAAAGTGTGATCATTCAGCTGTGGGTTATATGTGTGGATGATTTTGTGGCCACGGCCCTTACTCAAAAACACAATTGTGACTGCATTGCATACTGGTATTTTGGTACATCGACAAAAGCAGTTTTTTAACAGTGTTAAAGTGTTTTAGGGTGGATTGTTTCTTTAAAGGCTGCAAACATGCGTAGTGGAGGCAAACCGGAGGATGTGCCAATACAAATGCTGCTAATAAACCTAATTAGAATAATTTAAGCAGCTATATAGTAGTGTGGTGCATGGTGTGATGGGCGGCAGTAGCTCAGGAGGTAGAGTTCCCGCCCCGCAACTGCAAGGTCGGCGGTTCGAGTCCAGCTCCTCCCGGGAAAAAAATCTGTCGTAGTGCCCTTGAGCAAGACACCTAACCCCAAATTGCTCCCGTTGAGCAGGTTGGTACCTTGCATGGCTGCCTCCGCCAACGGTATGACATGTAAGTCGCTTTGAATAAAAAGCGTCTCCTAAATGCTGTAATGTAATGTATGTAAGTCGCTTTGGATAAAAGCGTCTCCTAAATGCTGTAATGTAATGTAATGTAATATATAGAGAAGAGTGCTAGTCAAGGCCAAGTTATAATAACTAAAGCTAATCTCATACTCAAATTCTAATTTATGTATATTTGAAAATGCAGTAACTTTTGATCTAACTGCTCTAACAAAAGCAAAATTGTAACTGTCATTACACTTGCTTGATCATACCCTATACAAGTATGACCTAGGTTGCAAATAACTAGTAAAAACACGAGAAGGCAGATGTATCAGAGTCCCTACCCGAGGTTCTGAATAAATGTTCTTCTGTGGCAAAGACTACAACTCAATCTGACAAAATGGTCTGGAAATCAGCAACTTAGAAAAAATATACAACACAGTTAACATATCTTTTTATGTGAAGGCTGAGGATGGGGGATAAGAGTCTGACTGGATTGCCAGAGCATTTTCCACAGTGTTGTGATCTCAGGCATAGACCTTCTACTATAAAACTCTTGAGGAGTCAATGGCCCATTTGAGCCCTGCCGACTTGTGAGGGCTTGAGTTGATTAAGAAGTGGAAAAGTCTGGAAAATAAAAGCACACTCTGCTTTATAAAGACTTACACTGTGTTCTGACTTACACTGGGCTGCTGATAAAAAACAACCTACTCTATTGGATTAATACAAATGCATTCATATAGAAACAGGTCAAATAAAGATGACAAAATGATTACAGTTGTGGTTTGCAAGTAAAGGGATGATGAACAAAATAATAACACAGGTATAATTCTATTTTCAAAGTGCAACCATTTCTCCTATAACCAATGAGCTTGGTCTGTAATAATAGGACTGTAAACTGAGTGGTTTTAAACCATAGACTCAACTTAACTGAGGTGTAAACATAACATAGATGCATTGAACAGTTGAATTCCAATCTTAGTGGTTGGTCAATTAATTTAGGAAACTTCACTCAATTAATTTGATATGCTTGACAAACCACTTCATCCTTATACCTCATGGAATTTGTCCATGACCAGGGCCAAACAGATTGAAGCATTTTCCACCTCCTTTTTACGATGGAGGTTAAACGAGTCAAACCTGGATTAAAACACCCCCCACAAATACAGTCAAATACTTCAGGTGCACTTGATCTGGGAATTCGAAGCAATTGAAATCATCTCAAAAACAAACTGCACAAAGTCATGAAGGGAGTACGAACAAATGAACCTCAGGTATTAGAGGTTTAACTGAAGGGGTAGTTTCTGATCCAGGTGAGATCTGAGTAAATGATGGGGGTCAACACCCCTGTACTCCTCACCTGCTCTGGAAGTAGTTTGCTAGTTCGGATGCCTCATGGTTCAGACTCCTCAGGTGTACAATTAAATTTCCAGAGTTGGTGAACATGGCGCCGCACGTTTTGCACTCGTAAATCCGCGGCTTGCGGATTATGTGTCGGGAGACCCTCATGTGGTGCTTATATTCACCGAAGGACGTGAATGTGGCGCTACAAATCTGGCACCGGAAACAGCGTTTACCTTCGTGCTTCAGCCGATGCATCTTTAGGGAGTAGGCCCGTGTGAACTTTTTCCCACAGCGGTCACACTGGAAAGGCTTAATGCCTGGGGGAGGCAGAGAAAAAAACATGCTTAGCTGATTTGTACATTAGCATCACCCATGTGTTAGTGTCTGTGCACGTGTGTGCATGTGTGTGTGTAACTGGCTTGATGAGTATGGACACAGCCTTGACTGTTTTCCAAATCAATGTTCCCTGGAATGCTCTGTAGACATTAAAGGCTCATATATTCCATTAATCACAAAGCTATATACAAGGTGTAGAAAAGTACAGTATAGTAGGAGGGAATGTAAATATACTATTCTCTAGGTGGACATAGGCCCTTTTGTGTATTTATACTTTTAGGATGTCTTGATGTTAGAAAATTTACTTATTAGTATGTTTTGACTTAAGTATTGCGCTTTGCTATATTTTAAATCGGCATCTGTTTCAGAGTACAAACTAGCTAATTGTAATCGTGTTGAATGAATCATGTCGATTAATGCTGGGGTAGGCAATGTTTTTCGAAACATGTATAAAATAACAACCAGGTTCAGCTTTTTGGGGGAAATAAAAATGTCAACGTTGTGTTGATTTTACTATTTGAATTAGGAAGAAGATCCGGTAGGTAGCTTCCGAGACCGAATCACGTGTTTGTTATTGTAAATCATTGTAAACGCATGAAAAAAAAAGCTGAATCGGGTTTTGTTATTTTATACATTGTCAGAATCCGCTTTGTTCTCGTTTGTTTGTTTGCTAGCTAAAAGTGTGACTGAGACCTATTTCTCCGTGTATGGGGGGAGAAATCAACAAGATTTGGGATTATCATGTTCTACTCTCCGGAGCAACTATTGAAGATATCTCGCCAATATTTGTTACATTATGGCAAGGTAACGACACAACTAAAAACCTCTACCAAACTTTAATGATGCTTTAAGTCGATTTTTACACCAGTAATTTTATATCTACTTAAGGGAAAAATCCAACTCTGTGATGTTCAATGTTATTTTGAGATGAAGTGTTGTAATTAACTTTTTTGGTGTACCCACTTTCCATCAACCTGCCTCGTCTACTTCTACTTTAGTGAGTGATTTCCTATGGCTGTGAAGTTGTTGCATCCAGCTGTTGGTTTTACATGTAGGTGGAGAGAGTAATAGTGATAGCAATCGCTGTAGTGACAGTAAAAGCAAGAGAGCAAGAAAAAGTGAGTGTCACGCCACTTGCTCAAAACTCAACATATCTTGTGGCTGAAAGTCACTTGCTAAACTTCTAATGTAACTGAACATTTCAAACACATAGTTAAAAGCCAATAGTGTTGTATTATGATAAGAAAGAGTCGGCACAGTGGTTTGTAACTTTTCTCCTTGATCTAAAATTGAGCGATGACAGAATGTCCAAAAACATCTCACAAAAGGTAAAAGAGCTAACTTCATGTGCAACTGTGTCAATAATAACTAAAGCAGTATATGGCGTTTCTGGGCGACTCAATTGACACAAAATGGCATAACATATAAAGGTTTCCTCAAATCAATAATCAAAGATAAATTCCTTTTTTTCTGTGGTATTTTCCCCTTTGCACCTACCGGAGTGTATAAGCATGTGTTGCTTCAGGTTCTGAATGCGTGTGAATCGAACTCCGCAGGTCGGACACTGAAAGGGCCTGTCAGGGCCGTTGGTGCCTGGCCGGGCCGAGGGGCTGATATAGAGGTGGTATGGGTACTGGATACCCTCCAGTCTGAAACACAACGAGAGGAGAAATCAAAGTGAGGATTCACAGTGCTATACGTTTAGCAAGATGAACATGCAATCTTAAAAGAACATAGATAGTGATAGTATCTAAAGTATCGGGATCAGTGCAGATCCCGCTACCAAGTACAGTACTCATATTTGGACTGGAAAGTTAACCTGTCCTGATATCAATACTTTAATGACAAGCACTTTGGTGCAATGTAAAACTGTTCTGGTTCAGAAGAGAAGCCTTGGATATGCAGACTAAATGCCATTCTGTTTTATTCGGCGTGTTGTTTTGTTGGTCAACTTTCCCTTAAGAGATGAGAACAGACACCAAATCAGGTGTACCCGTTAGATAATTAGCTCTGTTGGTCCCTGCTAACACTTTAGTTAAGTGATAGCAGGCCACAAGTATCACAACGTCAATTACCCTGGCGGAAGTCACTAAGATAGTCAAACAGCTCCATAGTGGCAAAGCCCCAGGGATTGATGAGATCCGTCCAGAAATGCTGAAGGCTCTGGGTGTTGAGGGGCTGTCATGGATGACACGTCTTTTCAACATTGCGTGGAAGTCCGGGACAGTGCCAAAGGAGTGGCAGGCCGGTGTGGTGGTTCCCCTGTTCAAAAAGGGGGACCAGAGGGTGTGTGCCAATTACAGGGGCATTACATTACTCAGCCTCCCCGGGAAAGTGTACTCCAAGGTGCTGGAAAGGAGGGTCCGACCGATAGTCGAACCTCAGATTGAGGAGGAACAATGTGGATTCCGTCCTGGCCGTGGCACAACGGACCAGCTGTTTACTGCAAGGATCCTGGAGGGGGCCTGGGAGTATGCCTATACAGTCTACATGTGTTTTGTGGATCGGGAGAAGGCATATGACCGGGTTCCCCGGGAGCTTTTGTGGGAGGTGCTGCGGGAGTATGGGATGAGGGGGTCACTACTTAGGGCCATCCAATCTCTGT
>OMOT01040909.1:0-10639 GCA_900312575.1 Acanthochaenus luetkenii | reverse complement strand
TTCCCGATCCGGCTCCCGTCGCCGTTCCTGCTCCGGCTCCCGTCGCCGTTCCTGCTCCGGCTCCCGTCGCCCTTCCTGCGGTTCCTGATCCGGCTCCTGTCGCCGTTCCTGCTCCTGCTCCCGTCGCCCTTCCTGCGGTTCCCGATCCGGCTCCTGTCGCCATTCCTGCTCCGGCTCCCGTCGCCGTTCCTGCTCCGGCTCCCGTCGCCGTTCCGGCGGTTCACGCTCCGGCTTCCTACGCTGTCACGGGGATTCTGCTCCGGCTTCCTACGCCACCACCGAGTATCCCGCTCCGGTGTCCTACGCCGTCACCGAGTATCCCGCTCCGGCGTCCTACGCCATCACAGAGGAGCCCGCTCCGGCTTCTGACGTCGTCTCTGAGGATCCTGCTCCGGCTTCCTACGCAGACACCGAGGATCCCGCTCCAGCTTCCTATGCAGTCACAGAGGATCCAGCTCCGGCTTCCTACACCGTCACAGGGATCCTGCTCCTGCTTCTGACGTTGTCTCTGAGGATCCCGCTCCGGCCATCTACGCCATCACAGAGGATTCCTCCCCGGCTTCTACCACCGTCACCGAGGTTCCTGCTCGAGACATCCTTGATCCTCCCCTCATCACGGAGTTCTAGCTAGCAACATCCTGGTTGGGTCGTATTGGGATATCAGCAGTCTCTTCTTGTTTCCTAGTCTGCATGTTTCCTGCGCATGACTATACCTGTACCTGTGTCTCCCTGCTTGGATTAAATACACCATTACACCTGGAACCTCCTGCCTCCTCCTCCTGTGTCTGCTCTTGGGTCCGAACAATACACAAACTGTGACACCTGCTTGTGTAAGCCTGGACTCACACTCTTTCTTTTATTTATAATATTAATAAAGTTGAGTCAAGTAATACTAATAAGAAATATGAATGATCGTTGGATTAAGAACAGCTGCATCACAATATAAATAGTTTTAAAAACATTTAATCATTGAAACATTATACTTCTTGCTGCCATGGAGCGATAAAAAGTCCCAACCATACTTTATGGTTTGCTTAAGGTGAGTCAAAATTAATTTAGAAAGAAACTATGACACCTATATTATCCCTTCATTGAAATGTGAGGTTCTGCTGTCCTGATATGCTCTTCTGTGGAATGGTTGAGGGATTATCTTTGTATGGGAGACAGCAACAGTGACATTTCCAGGTAGCTTCGCTGACAAAGGAAAGACAGCGAGGCAAAATGATTTAAAAAACGGATTAGAATGGGACCACTTTATATGCAAAGGAAGGCTTTATATGGCAGCCTTATCAATTCTTCCGCTTTATAAATGATCTTTATCCAAGTTTTGTCAGATGCAAACTAATGAGAATGATGGTTTTATCTTTCAAGTCTATTTCCTATCATATCTAGCCCAAGCTAGGAGCTGTAAGCCATCTCAAAATCCACACCCAAGTGCCAGAGTAGCTGTAACAAGTGACTTTTCATGACATTAACTATTTATTGGCATTCTGCACTGCACCTTCACACCCCGTGCCATCCATTATCCTGGAGGAAGAACAATGTATGGATGTGAACACGGATTCCAGGAGAGGATGAATCTGAGTCCATTTTTCTAACCTGCCAATTAATTTGTCATCCTCACAGTCTGGGGAGCGCCTGCTACCTCCCAGGTCTCTGATTAAACAGGAAATAATTAATAACAGGTGTCTGAGGAGGGGGAAGCTCTGCCCATTGAAAAGAAAGGGGGAAGAATATCTATTATCCACCTTGGGAAGAAAGGCCAAGCAATAGGCCACAATCTGCAATTAGATGAAACGACCAGCAGGCACCTTGAGGCACAGTGTATTTCTGTGCCACATCAACCCAACCCCAATAGTTTGCAGGTCTTGTGGCTGTTCGGCATTACAGTACCTATGGCTAGAATGGGCGTCCTCCAATGGTTGCCTGTCTTAGGAGGTTGCTAATAATAAAACATTTCCTAGTTTTTCTGTCACCAATGATAGATATCTCAGTGTCAATTATCACAAAGGAACGACACTGTTCCAGTTCTATATTTTTCGGAATAAATCTGCATTGAAGCCTAATCCGTGATGTATGGCATCAGATTGTCATAATGTGCCCTTTAAATGCGTCTGAGATGGGGGGAAATGGAACACTCAAGGTGCTCGTTCTGAGCTGAGGTAACGAATTCAGGAGAATCTTTGATTACCTCTAATGTGGTTATGGGTAATGGTGACCTGTCTCTAAGGAGCCAAGCCAGAGCTAAATTATATTTTAAATCCATTAAACCTTACCTCAGATCCATGATTCGCTTCCAGCAAGCAGCAACCCAGGGCAGTGGGTAATTTAATTTCAAACCTGAAGCCAGGAAGCAGATAGGCCCCTGAGCTAAGTCCTCTGCACGAGGTGGAATACTGTTATGCATGAAGTCATGATTTATTTGTGCCTTTCAAGTCCTGTAATGGGGGCTCTCTGCCATGGAAATACATAACCCCCATTTGCTGAAACAACACCGGCATATTGGAGAAAAAATAATAATGGTATGACCGATAGAAATAATACAAATTATTGAATTAAAGCCTGCATTTAACTCGACTACAGCTGCAGAGGAACGTTTAAGGGGACAGAGGGACATGCTTAATTACACAGACATGAACATCTGAACAAGCCTCTGTTATGCTACGCTTTGATAGATCGGATTATTTTGCATATCCTGCTACACAGGTGGGGGTCACCAGATCTGGACTTTTCTACCTACGTTATTGAACGTGATAATGGATCAAACAGAGAGGCAGTGGAAAACATCAATTAAAAAGCTTTTAAGATCTTACTCTATAGGTGTAGAAAAATAACCTGTCTTCCTTTCAGGCTTTAATTCAGCCCGGTGACAGCTAGACTGTGCTTGATGTGTCTAATTGCCTGCAGTGGCCTGAGCTCTCAGGGAGACTCTGGACTGTTAATAGGATGATCTTGCACTCTGGGACCAGTATTGGCTCCTCTTTCTCCTTGCTGTCATCCCTGCTATTTAAAGACATCCCTCACTATGGAGCCAAGACAGACGACACCAAACTCAATAGTGAATCAATCATCAGACCAATTTACCAATTAGGCTCATTATTCTCTATAAATAAACACATCACAGCCCTCCCATACTCCCCCGCTCGCGATACTGTCTCGACATCCAGTCAGGCAATCAGGGCACACAGGCAAACAACGTCAAATCGATCAGGGTCCTCTGTTGTAGTGTAGCCCACACGAGAGGTTGATTTGGCAGGGAAACCATCTCCCTATGAGTTAAAAGTATTCAGCATTACCCTCGCTTCAGCATTACTTAAGACTTTGATTGCTTCGGATGTGAATACTGGAAGGTTATTCAACAAAGGGGGGGAAAACGATTCACAACATGTTGTGATAAGCATCAAACCTAGCCATTTGGTTTGGATACTTATTACAGCATTATATAAGCTGTGTCTAATGAATGCTTAACGCCCGCCTATATAAAGAATTGTCCCAGTGTACACCATCATCAATAATGCAAGGATTCCCCAAGGATTCTTATCATTTTATTTTAGCAAATGACAACACCACGCAAAGATATCCCGATGGGAAGGGAAGCGTGTCCGCTAAAATGAGCGTGTCCAATGGCTCAGGTGATGTCTGAATCGGTCTGAAAACGTTTGAACACTTCAAGACCTGGTTTATAATTCATAGCGGAAGGAGAGGCATTGTAATGATACAACAGCCCTTGGCACCATCTGCTCCCCTGGCAGGCCGTCTCCTGCTCTCAGCCTCTGCTGCTGCTAGTGCACAGCCTGCCAGGGCTCCAACATTCTCTACCCACCTGTCACCATGCAGTGAAAAATATTTCATTCACACTGAAGATACATGTCACTGGCTCTCACAGACAACCCCGGGCATTTACGATAACTGTCAAATCACTGAGTTTGGGTGGGAAATCATATCTACAGCTATATTTGATACGGGTATCTGTCTATCAAGGCATGAACATGCACAGACAGCATCAGGATCGCTTCATTCGCCAAGTACAACAACATGTACAGGAATTTGTCTTAGTGGCAGAGGTGCAGAGACATATCGGAAACCAAGAGCAAAACAATACATCCTGACATACACAGGACAGGGACAAGAGGGACAAGAGAGGCAAGACCTACGATAGGCAGTAGACTATACATGGGACTCTGTACATTCAGTTTTCAAGTGCTATGTTCTGAAAGGATAGTAGATCTGTCATTGGCACCTATTTTGTATTGGAGGATTTTGCAGTCATGTTAGGAGAGGCTATCAAGAAAAACAGTTACAATATAGCACACAGTACACCACAGAGTAGACGTGTTCTGAGAGGTACCGCAAGTCTTTCAACACCACTGTTGCTTCAGCGGACGACCTCCCTGAAACTGCCGAGTGCATTCCCAGAATAGAAAAGAACTGGTTATTGACTCCAGTGTACGCCCAAGTGGGCTTCATGATTTAGTGCAGTGAGCCATCAAATCTCCAAGCAATGTGCAGCAAATAAAACCCATTTTATCAATATTCCATCAGCCAGGATTCCTCTCCATGTTAATATAGTGCCCAGACACATCTTATTACCCCATAGGATCTCACGTTCGGGCAGCAACTCGGCTGCCTGGCTCATGGGACCATGTTGAATTAAATGATTTGCCATTGGCCCATGTCACTGTGTTGACAGGCATGTGATTTTTCTTGTCAAATGTTGATGCCATCTGCATTTTTTATCTCACACGGTTTTGTCATTTGTTTCATACTGACATGCAAGACGCAGATAGATATGGAGAGAGAATGAAAGAGTTCTCTTCCAAACTTCTACATATACATTTTGGGGAAAGAAACCATTGATTGAAGGTCATCTTTCAATATCTCTAGGCAATCGGGCCCTAGTCTGTAAAGGTGTTGTCGTTTTGTCAACCAAGGCCTTAAGTTACCTAGTGTCCTATAGTACCAGAATTAGTTTGAATTTGGTGCTATTGTTAATTGTTAAAAGTGTCACTTTTCTCAAACTGTGAATATCTCATTTTGAAACAAACCTCCCCAAATGCTGTGCCAAGATGTCGCTTACTTTACTGAATTGGTTTGTGTGAAAGACATTGCCAGAAAGAACCATTTCTCGCAACCAAAGAAGAAATGTTGTAAACCTCAAAGCCTCGAAATTACCATCTTTTCCAAACCCTCAAAAATCCTATCAACTAGACTGGAGTCCCTTCCGTGTTGCTGCAAACAGCAACATTTGTGTTTCTGTGTTTTTTCACTGCAACCAGCAGCTAGTATTGATTGGTCAGTTGGTCCATCTGTCTCTCTGTCTCTCTGTCTCTCTGTTCAGAACAATTTTCATCTATATCTATTGATCCCAAATTCACATTGACATGAGTGACGGCTTATCGGACTCAGGAGAGAGTTTCCTATCAATTGATTGTGTCATTTAATCCCCGCCCCCTTTCCTGATTGGCTGTGAATTACATTATATTACATTGTTGGCTGTAATTATCCTGAAGTCCCACTGGGAAGTGTGATCATCTACATCTGTTGATCCCAAAGTCGCATTTACATGAGTGACAGTTTGTCAAACTCAGGAGACCAATCATTAATTTGCATTGGCATGAGTGATAGCTCATCAGACTCATCAAGTTTACTATGGATTAGTGATGTAATTTAAGCCATTTCCTCTTTCCCAATTGACTATTATTTCATCGTCCATACATTTGTCCCAGAAATCTGATAAAAATGTGTGCTTTGATCCCAAAGTCACTTTGCCATGAGTGATGGTTTGTCAGACTCAGGCGAGAGTTTCCTATCGGTTGGTGATGTAATTTAAGCCCCTCCACCTCCCCTGGTTGGCTTAATTTTGATAATCTATATCTATCTATATATAAGAGAGAGAAGCATATACACTTACACTATGCTTGCATTTTTTATATTATTATCTGATGAGTGCTTAGCCTTTATACGCACATTTCAAGATCTTGTTGAATTTAAAACAGCTTCAAATCTAAAGGTCAGTGGAGGATTTGGGGTAGTTTTCAACATCATGTCGTGATATGGAAATGAAAGCACCATCTCTGTAGAGAGATCAAATTCTATTATACTCTGTAATCTGACACATTACAAGAATCTAGCTGATGGGGTTGAAGAAGCAAGTTAATCTGTTGCTAGAATGACTGAGATTATAATACAGGAATGCTAGCATGCCTCTACTTGCATCTCATACTGATGAAGATTTGCCAGAATGTCATGCTCAAAAGCACATTTTAAGTTTCTGCCCAAATAAGATTTATGTTAATACTTGGTAATACTTGGTGACTGTTTTCACTGCAACTGCATAAGATTCCATCTTATTCATTTTAGGTATTTAGGTTACAGTCTTCTCCAGAGTGACAGAGTGAAAATGAGTACAGTACATCAGTAGATTGAGTTTCTGGATTGCCAGGATTACAAGCAACTACTAATTAGGAGTGCAAAGGTGAAAATGCCAGTACTTATACAATAATAAGTACAATATTTGAAACACAGTTTTCTGTTTGATATGGAAGTGTTGGGTGAGTAATTATGAGCTGAGGAGAAAATAAGTAGGAAAGTTAGATATACTGTGTAGACAGGAGCGTGATCAGGTGCATGTAGATAAGGGGGTGGGGGGAGGTGGGAGAGAAAGGTAGGGGAAAGGAGGGTGTAAAGTGTTCCTTGAGGAGATACATTTTCAGGTTATGACAGAAGACAGGGCGGGACTCTGATGTTCTAACAGTGGTGGGAATAAAGTGGTGACTTAATTTAGCAGAAGGCATTAATATTGTGGTCACAGTCCAAGATTCTCAATGACATTGTAGAGGGGACTATTCCACCTAATGCACAGAGGAAACCGATTTGAGAAGATGCACAGAGCTCATTGTACAACCGTGCCTTGTCCTTCTGCAGACTTACAGTACAGCCAATGTTGGGTTTAAAGGTCAAGCTCTAGTAAAAGCATGCAAGGGTGATTGATAACGGGATAATAGATGATACTGAATAAGGAAACAATCTTTTTCCATGACAGAATGGTGAATTTGTATTTATTGCTCAGAAAGGCCGACATAAAGCAAACCCTATGCGATTGGTATTGATTTCCCTCTGTAGTAGCTGATTAATGTGATTTGACAGGGGCATGGTAACTCACTGGAATATAATGCAAATCAGCATTGCTCTTTGCTGTACTGCCGCTAACAGGCTTTCCATCAGCATGTTGGGGGAAGAGCCTCTACACTACTTTTGTTTTGTTGTTGTTGCTTTTCTCCAACAAATTGTGTATGCTGAGATGTAGGAGCTACAGGTAGGAAGGAGTCCGGAGTGGAAGCAGGGAGGCGTGGCTGTGTGAAGGGATACAGAATGTGTATCGCTGCTTGTGTTGTGGATTATGATATTCATCATATGGCAGCTTGCAATTAACCGTGGTGTGGTAATCCAAACAGCCCTCGGTGATAAGTAGATGGTGCCACAGATGATTGCGACCCTGAGGAGAAGGGAGTTGAGCTGTCGAACCGGAGCCCAGCCCAGCCGGCTCTATCAGCAGTGGGAAGGGCCACAGCCTGCGTGCGCCAAGCTGAGCCCTCGTCACAGCCATCAGAGAAACAGACGACTCATCTCTTTGACATCCGAGTGGAAATCAGTAGATCCGCGACTTCTGATCACACCAATTCATTGCTGAGGCGTATCCTTAATGACCCTGTATTGTTAAGTGTGGAAGGGAGACAGAATAATTTTTCATTGCTTTGTAATTTCAAACTGTGGCCGTATGGGCCACATCCCGCCAGTAAGGAGGGTTTACTGAAAGCCAGCTGTGAGGTGTGTTTGTATGAGGACATTTTGGACAGCACCCACCGTCATCATTCTTCCCTGGCAAACAAAAGCACCCAAAGTGCGGGTGGGTGACCCCAGCAGAATGGATAGAAAACGGTTGGATGTGCAAAACTTGCAGACACAACACATTATGTGGTCCTTCGGTCCTGGCACAGTGACAAATGAGGGACTTGATGGGGAGCACTGGAGCAGTGGCTTGAGTGGCAGAATGCTCCTAATCCCCCGGCTAGTTCTAATGAGGCGGCTTGATGTAGCAACCAGGTCCATTGGGCTCAGGAAGGACCAGATGTCTCTCGTACACTCACTCACTCCCTCCAGCACGGCCTGCATTCACAGCTAAGGCCATCTGCTGCTGCCAAGCTCAGTCAATATTTAGCCACGGGGGAAACAGGCTCTGCACCTAGATCATTATAGTACCTCTGGTAAACTAAGGAAAAGTAAACAACGCCTTTCAGCCCACACACCCTAACCCCTCAGACCTGACCTCCTGATGTTTCACATACTTCTCATTCTCTTCAACAGTGTATACTAATGAGGAAAAAAATGCAAGACATTTCAGTGCTAGATCGCATCCAGCAGCAGTTGAATTAGCTTTGCAGCTCATGCTGCATGACTCAGCAGTGAATCACAGGTTGCCAAGGCGCCACTGAGCAAATGTAATATGCCAATTCTCATTAGTGAAGAGGAGGAGAAATATAATCAATTTCCTGCAGAGAAAATAGTTGGATAACTTTTTCAGAGTATGACTTGAATTAAATGTCTCAGACAAGAGTCTCTTATAACTCAAGGCAACATGAAGGTGAAAAGTCCTATCCAGCTGAGTAACTGGTACAAACTTTGAACCAGTAAGAACCTGACAATAATTCGCTCTTGGATTAATAGCAGTGATAATAATAATATAACTCCAAATATTTCGAAAATAAAGTCAAAATTATATTTTGTGATGAAAGTCAAAATATTTTGAGAATAAACGTGAAATATTTTGATATTAAAGTACAAATATTCAGAGAATAAAGTAAAAATTATATTTTGTGACTAAAGTCAAATATTACGAGAATAAAGTAGAAATATTTCGGGGCGATAAATAGGCGGGCTTGATATTCAGTGTGCATTGCGTGTCTAGGGTGGCCACCAGCATGACCTTGTAGCCCCTCCTGTATGTGTTTACACCACCTCTATGATTTACACCTGCACCTTGCACCACCACCATCTCCATCACATGGTCCATCGCAAGTTTAAAATGAAGTAAAGCAAAGGGAATGGATTTGTTAAATTGAAATTATCTTTATTTAAGGGAACCACAAAGACAATTTCTTTACAATTGTATTTTATTTCTTTACTTGTTTTTGTTTGTTGTCTTTTCCTGTTTGGATTGTCTTTTTCTTGGGGTTTTGTTGTAAGCAATTATTATTCCTGAGTTAAAATGTCACAATGTGGGCTGAATGTTACCAGGATGTGGGCTTTCAATCAGGGTTTACAGAACAGAGGGTCTTATTTCTTAGGTATGATTTTGAACAAATTACATAATTATACAGCTGTCTACTGTAGGTGGGTGGCAACAGTGGGTGCAGTGAATGTTCAAAACAGTCTTATATATTCACAGTCATTTTTGCCGGTGATCTTTCTGCGCACGTTCCTCCTTCAGTGAGCATTTCCCTGGTATCCCCTCCTTAATTTCCTGGTTCTCAAATGAAACGTCAAGGCGTGAGCGGATCCCACAGGTGTGTTGCCGCAGCTCCAGAAGACGCACATCACCATGTCTAAGACAATTAAATGTTTGAATAATACATTAACAGTGTAATTCTATTTTTAAACAATCACTTTTACAAAAGCCGGACAATAATGCGTCCGGCCAGAGGTTCAAAACTGGACGGATGGCCACCCTATGCATGTCTGCTTCAACATGCCCGATAAAAGTGAAACTATACTTATAGTATTGGTCTCAGCAACAAGTAAATTATTTCCCTATTAGCACAGAAATGCAATATTAGAATTAGTATCAGGACTTTGAAGAGATTGTGTCTACTTCTACAGAGGGGTCTGTTAAGAAGAGTAAAATAAATTGCTTGGATGAGGTAGCCACATTCGTGCAAACTCCCAACGCACTGTGGCATATGGTTTCTTATGAAAAATGTAAACCACATTTTATTAACTTTTTTTACAAAGATCAGAGATACCCCAAAGCTAATTAAACATTTAGGCCTAATTGTGTTGCCGTGTGGGCGTGGCAGGAGTACAGTAAGGACATGAAGAAGGCTTTGCTCATAGCGGTGCTACTTCGTAGAAAAAAGAAGAAACAGACTGCACACTATAAAGTCAATAAAAAACTGACCTGGAAAACCTGTAATCATCCCAACACTATACCAGTTTTTCTCCTGGTATAGCGTTAGGCTCAGTGTTTCCATTGTCACTTCCTGTCTAAGATGGCTGCGCCTTTGTCTATGGCTGCTTGTCATCGTCTGCTACCTCTTCTGTTTGTCTTCGCTCTGTTTGTGTCTCTGTGTGAAAAATGAGCAAACCACAATTGTTTATGATTTATAATTTCACTGGGCTGTCTGGCTTCATTAGCTCTACCGACCGCTAAACACAGACTTTTTCTGCTTGTAGAAAAACACACATGGGAAACATGGCTCCTCTCACTACCCAGAATGCAACACTCTTAAAGCAACAGGCACAATTTCCAGCACTTGCACTGTCCTACTCTATTATCAATACAAAACGTTTTCACTTACAAACTGCTCTGACCTGTTTTTATTCACCACCATAATGTGTTATTATGCAGATTAAATGTATGTAT
>OMOT01040906.1:0-11846 GCA_900312575.1 Acanthochaenus luetkenii | reverse complement strand
CTTTCTCGCCCTCTGGTGGACAATTTAGACTACACAATTGACCGGATCGCAGTCAATAATGTATTCAAGCCCTTGTGAATAATATACGTTTGCAGCATAACGTCAATGTGACCCTAAAGGTATTTTTGATGCCACGTCATGACTACCAATGATTAGGCTCGTTTATTTCTATACTAACGCGTCACACATGGGAAGACTGACAGGGGGAAAATACGCTATTTGCGCTAGTCTCGCTGACCCTAGAGTCTAAACACGGAATTACCACATGCATGATTTCGTATCATGACCGATTGGTCGAGATGTGACGTTTGACTGGGCGGAGAGCATGGAGGCCAAAAGCGCCATTTTGTATTCGATACCGATACTGATACCGATAATTTCTTAAACGACAATGTTTTTTTTAAATGATGATAGTAATGACTTTTTAAATGATTATTATGACATTATTACATCAACACAATTTAAATGATGAGACAGTGATGATGTTTAGTAGGTAACGAGGTTGTTAGCTATTAGCATTTTATTAAACCCGTAAAGTTGACCAAATAATGATCACTATTTGTATTTAGGCTTTACAGTAATCGATTACTGCTTTAACAAAGAGCGGTACGTTTCATATCAGTGATCCGTGGTCAAGAACAAGGCTACCTGGATATGTTCTGCCTCCTGTCTGACCGGGTGGTGCAGGTGACTTGGTTCTCTGTTCTGCCTCCTGTCTGACCGGGTGGTGCAGGTGACTTGGTTCTCTGTTCTGCCTCCTGTCTGACCGGGTGGTGCAGGTGACTTGGTTCTCTGTTCTGCCTCCTGTCTGACCGGGTGGTGCAGGTGACTTGGTTCTCTGTTCTGCCTCCCGTCTGACCGTGATGTGGCCGGCGGGTCTCACCCGTCTCACCCGTCTCACCCCTGTTGCTGTTCATTGGCAGAAACATAACACGCTCTACGAAAGCGCAGAGGAACTCAGAATAACGTTAAAATCGATACTCTTCAAACGGAATCGACGCCAGGATGAGAGTATCGAAGTATCGACCCGCCCACCCATAGGCGGAAGTTGGAGGCTGCGCGGAGCACGAGACTGCTGCGTCAGATCCTGCGATGACGAGTCGTTGCTTGTGGAAACAGCTGGTGATTTGTGTCAACGAACATTTCGGGACGGCAACATGGGGAGGAATAAAAGTTCACATTTCAATCGGAATTGACTGAATCTACATTGATTTGACTCTCTGCTGCTACTACACAAGACGCGGGGGGATGTCGCCTGCTGCCGGGCACTTAGCTGCACAGTGCTAATCAGCTAGCTAGCTTGTTAGCTCGAACTTAGCCCACTCCGTGTAGCCAGTTGCTAACGCCAGCTAGCTAGCTCTGCCTGCGTTTTACCATAGTAACTCGATTTCGTTTAGTTGTCATCGATTGTAGTTCAGCTCTCGGGCTTCCTGACGGGTAGGACTCGGGTTTGTTCACCGCCAACATGGCCCACGTTCATTATAAATTCTCCTCTAAACTCAACTACGACACGGTGGTTTTCGACGGCCTGCACATCACGCTGCGGGACCTGAAGAGGCAGATCATGGGCAGGGAGAAACTGAAAGCCGGGGACTGCGACCTGCAAATCACTAACGCACAGACCAAGGAAGGTAAAAGAACATACGTAGATATACATGTGTTTTAATCGAGGGTGAATGGACCACGTGGTCTACAGCCTTGACAGCTGTCTCGTCCGGTGGTTGCGTCACCTCTTCAGCTTGATGACGGCAGCAAGTTGTGCAGAAAGTCACGATTGGGCTAAATTCCTGCAGCGTTCCGCTTTATCTCGAGTCAGAGGCTGCATGGTGGAGCCATCAGAGCCATGTGGAGGTCTGGAGGGACGTGGGACAAAGACAGGAGCTCAGCCTAGTAATGATGCCTAGGAGACTAAGTGTAGTACAAACCACACACACACACTAATAATACAGAATTATGTCAGTATGGGAAGTGACGAAGGATGGGATCATGTGCTCACAGACCGAAATAATTAATCACCCATGGGTGATCAATATCGCTTTCAAGTGTGTCGACATCCTGCAGATGATCTCCAAAGCCTCATCATGTGACGTGAAACATGATACCGCTGAACTCTCAACCCACCCAGTGTGTGATACTATTTAGTATTGGCACATACACACACACACAAGCGCGCACAGATCCTACCGTGAGAGTTAACACACTTACACTTTCAGTCTTCAACCCCTCCCTTTCTCCATCTCTCTCGCCCTCTCTCTCACACAGAGTACACAGACGATGAAGCCGTCATCGCCAAAAACTCCTCTGTCATCATCAGGAGAATCCCCATGGGCGGAGTCAAGTCCTCAAGCAGCAAGAGCCACAACATGTAAGTGTTCATTCTAATGTTAGTTTTAATGTTACCTGGTCTAAATGCTGTTTCACACCTCTGCGTCAGACATTCAGCACTTCACCACTAGTGTAACATGGTGGTGAGAGCTGTGAACCCCAGTCAGCGGTCTCCGTAATGGGAACGGCCACATATATGAATAAAATGATACATTATTTTCGGAATAGTACTAAGTTCCTCTAAATAAATAAGTAAATTTAATTTCCCAAATAAACAGTTAAACACTTTACCACAAAGGAGGTTTTACCTTCAACTACCTCCCTGCTTTTGCTGATTTAGATTTTTTTTTTAGCAACAGGATCAGTTGTCAAGCTGCAGGCGGAGGACTTCTGTGTTTAGGGACCACTATGGATAAACGACAAAGAAAGCAAAGCTATAAACAGTGAGACCCTATAGAGGACTGTTGCAGTATTTCTGGTGCGTCGTTACCGGAGGGACACATCAAGGTCTTTGATTTTCTTGTCACTCCTCCAACATGGCGGCGTTGTCCTCGTAAACCAGTAGTAACTGCTGTCCGAACACTTATTAAAGGGCCGTCAAGTAATCTCTGATCTTTATCGACCTGTCTTGGCGACCAGTAGGAATTTAAACGACATCAGTAGAACTTGTCTCAGCCCCTCTCACCTCATCCCGTCCCTTGGAATGATGGAAGCCTGTAATTGGCACAAACAATAAAGTCACAATTTCACAATAGAGGAGTAAGCTAGGTAATTAGAGCAGAGATCCAACAGACGCGTCTAGTGTAAGAGGTAATATATAATCATGCTGAATACTGTTATAATAATGCGAATGAGACTTATTCGCTATCGTAGCTGAAATGTCTTGCGATCCCGGTCGCTCATTCTAGCACCGACCTCCATCACTGAGCTGTTGAAAGTGCGAGCAGGTTGGGAAATGGGATTGTCTTGAGAAACTCCAGTGGGCAGGGAGTTTTTGTTCCGAAACAGAGTACGGGCCGGAAAGTGAGTTTCAAAAGCCAGAAATCTCAGCACCTGGTGAAGTAATCGTTGAGTCATTGGTATTGATCAACAGCCCTATCATTTTGTGTCAAAATCTAACTTACTCCCCTTTTTAAGGTGTACTTATTTAAGGTAATGTGTTTAAGGCGGCTTATTCAACAGCCTCAAACGTGCCCACATCACTTGTAAGGTACATTAAGCTGATTACTTCTCTTGTGATTTTCAAATATTTGATCTACTAGTTTGCCCAGTTCCCCCCTAACTCGTACGTCTTCTAGATGCCACATCCATTTGTGATTAAATCATATGGCCCTGTTTCACCTTCCAGTAGTTGTGTTTTGGTTTTGCAATTGGTTCAATAAATGTTTTCAATTTTTCTTCAAGACATTACAGATGGCCCTGTGTAGACAGGGGGAGGGAGGAGAGGAGAAGTGGAGGGTATTTAAAAACTCTTACGGCAACTGTTTTATTTTGTCAGTATAACATTCCAGTTAGTCAAATGAACTGGTGTTGAACCACAACTCTCAACCACGGGCACGAGTAGTTCAAGGTGTTGTTTTTTTCATGCAGTCATGCTGCTGGACTTTGCTTCAGTAGATCTGAAAAACCACTCTGACATTTATAAACTGAAGTCCAACAGTGAATATTAACACAACGGATGGAAAACATCACACAACGTTCACAGAATCATGTTATAGTATAGTATAGAGTATGTTCAGGTTCTGGACAAGATGACACACCGTGGAAGAGCATAGTTACTCTGTCACTCAAGCTCAGACTGGTTCCAGGTCAACCTTGCACTAAGTTTTGAATATGCAGGCATTTTGCTTTAGTTTTTCTTTGTCAAATATGGTTGTTCCAGCTCATAGGAAACCAGGCAAGAACATACTTTGAAATCTGTGGTGACATATACAGGGAGTACCCGGATTTTAGACCGGCTTAGGTGGGAAAGTCAGCAGTGATGTGGGTTTTATTCATGGAAGGAAGGAAGGAAAAGACAATATTGGAACAAACTGTTGGTCATATAATTAGCACTTTCAGCACCATGCAGACGTGTGGGGAGGAATGAGGACTAAAGAGCGGTGTAAGAGGACAGCCTAACCATGTCCATAAGACTGCGCTGCAAAATCAATGCTGCAATTTTTCATTTTATACAAACACGTACACACAGGTGGTGCTGGTTCTAGTGGGAGCAACGCAAAGCTTTCAGACTTTCAAACAAAATTATCACAAATTGATCACTAAGGGTATTCATAAAGAATTGGACCATGGGGCAGAATTTATTCAAATCCAGTTGACATCCATCCCTCAGTGAGTGAGTCAGTCAGTGGAAAATTCCAGTTTGTCAGATGAACAGTTGTCAGAGCTTGTACTTGGAAATAGCTATACAAATCAAATGTATTATTAAATACACAAAAAGTACCTACATTTAATTGGTATATTCATCATGGGTTTGGGTTCTGGGTTGGTCAGAAAAAAACCTTGATGTGTGTTTCCTGAGAGTTAGATGGCCATGGACGACACAGATTAATAATGTTTCTTTTTGTGTTTCAGTGAGCGTTCAGACCACCGACACCACCACCATGCCTTCGGAGCCTCCAAAGCAGTACGTAACCAAACCAAATCCCACCGCACTTCCTCTCCTACAGCACTGCTAAACACACACTCGGCTAACACCAACACAACACAGCTGCTCTTGAACGTGTGCGGAATGTGTTGCTTTTGAAATATTCTGTTGCTCCTCTGAAAAGCCAAGACAGGCATGTAAAGTTGCATCTTGCTGTAGCCCAAATATAACATTAAAGGTGCTGCGTGTTGCATTTTTAAACATCACTATAATCATTATCAAATTAACTGTGATACCATGGTATAATTACTGCAAATAAATGAGACTACGGTCAAGATGATTGGTAGCCTTTATTTCACACCTGTGATATTGTTAGTCCGAGTGTTTCTGAAAATTAAGACTGCATTTCCCATAAACCCTGTGGATTCCTGTCGCAAAGAGGACGATGCTTGCGCATGTGTATGATCAATCACTCGTAGGATGAGGGAGAACAGAATGTGAACTCAATGTCAACAAGTGTACAATTTATGTTGTTCAGAAGACCAAATCTTCACAGTGCTGTAGAAAAGACATAAGACATTTTTTGTTTTGTTTTATATATGTTCCTCCTAATAAACTGTCCCTTTTATCCAACTGCTCATTTAGCATGCATGTGTTCGGTCTGTTCTGTAACCGCCAAGAGGATATTCCCGTTGTACAAACTCATTCAGTATCTACTCGTGGGTGTTGGTAACTGATTGGGTGGGTCAAGCACTATCATGTGAAATTCAATGCAGCTATTGAGAACTGATAATCCAACTGTTGTTTTGCCATGCAGACAGTCTAGCTCGGTGATATCCTCCGCTCCACCCTGAGGCATGTGAGCTCATGCTCATGACTCGACAGATTTTATTTCCTCAGACACCTGAAGCGTTTTATAGCCTTTGATGATGGATATAGTTTTGTTTGAATTATCTTTCTTGATAACTAAACATATTAACTTGCAGGGTAGAGTCACAATAAAGGCAGTGTCGATTCCTGCTACATTAACGGGTGTTGGTGTTGTTTTTCTAATGGAATGGGTTTCAATTCCAGGCTAGGAATCAAGTCCGTCATCCCCAAGTCAAATTGTAATCACTATTAACATAAGGATTGAGAATGATCTCCTTCATCCCATGATGCATTTCTCCCTTAACGGGACTGATTTCTTCCAAGATGGGAGTTCCCCTTTAAACTAAAGTCGCACATGTTTCCTATCACCATCATTGAGACGTCGGATCCAAATGATCATTCAATCCGAATTCCTACACAGGTCTGGAAATTTATGGAAAAAGATTTGGGTTATTGCCACGTCTTGAAAATATTGGAAATTGGGACAAAAAGTGTGGAAAATACTGTTATTCAGCCCCAACACAACCACAACTACACTCTTTTGTGGCATTTACTGTTGTAGAGAGTAATTTAATAATGGCTAATTGTGGCTGGGCAGTATGGCTATTCATATTAAACATGAACAGAAATCTTCAAATTGTCAAAAATTGTAGTCTAGAAAAGACTGGAATTTAAAAAATCAAAAGCTATAGAGGGACGTCATTATGTTAAGTGATAGTGATTAGCATTGACCCTTACTATTAAAGAACCGTCACCAAGCAAAGACTTCATGCTAGAGTTTGATTTATTTTGACCATACCCTGCACAAACAAAATGGCCTCTTGACCAAATTGAAGTGAACAGGGTAGGTATAGTTTTGTCCTGAGATTAATTTACTCCCATCAGGATAAACTTCCTGCACATCATTTGCCCCCTCTCCTCCTTGTGGCTTCAACTGCTCAGGATAATGACTTTTCAGACCAGTTTGCAGAGCTCACCTCACCTGCTATAACCTTTACTGAGTCGTAAATGTTCCTCTTGAGTCAGATCGCTCCTTGGGGATTTATAAAAACCCAGATCAAGTGCGCCTGTCAGGCTGTCAGACAAATTGATCTGATATGGCTAGTTTTTCTTTTGTTCTTTGGTTGTTTTACAAGGAAATGAAATGCTACTTTCTATTTCATCCACCTCAAATTCAGGAACCAATTAGTCAACCGAGAGGTTTTGTCATGCTGTTGAATTGCTGTGCTGACATTTTGTCTCTGAAGCTGTGATCTAACTGTGATGCCTCTCAAAAGCTCTTATTTGCCACAGTCTGGATGATCTCTGGTTTCTCAGTGGTCGTTTGTATATCAAGGTGTCAAATCACAAAGAAATGTCTGCCTCATAAACCACTCGTTGGATGACTCTTGATATGGAGTTGCTGGACTACACACACTTCATTTTCTTTAGTTCTTTTTTTTAAACCAATAAAATCATTTCTGTCTTTTGTATTAAGCTGTCTTATGTATTGATTATGTTTTTGACTTCACTGGAGAAATGAATGCCAATACACAACCACAATATGTAAGCCACATATTTCTTAATGTGTTTTGGAGACACCCGTCACCACTGGAGATGTTTGTGGCATTTTATTATGCTAACTGTTTGTTAAAATCTTATTTCCCCATGTTTCCTTGGTTAAAAATACTACTTTAATAGAGAAAACATGGTGCACATCACATTGGAAAGCTAAAAAAACATGTTAAGTAACGGTAACAATAAGTAATACATTATTGAGGATGTCTCCAGCATCACTGTCTCCAATATTTGACTTCCCCGGATCCATGTTGGGACAGTAAAAGGAGGAGCGGATTGTCAGAAACGATAAAAACAAACTGAGGTAGACATTAGAGGATGAAATCAGTCCAGAATAGTTTTTTCCTCTCTACAGCATTAGCCTGTTCCCCAATATCTGAGTTTGTACAGGAGACATTGGCCATTACGTTGCTTCACATAGTCATTGTATAAATATTTGACGATCACAATACACTGTCATGTTACATTCAAGCACAATGACCAAAAATTGTTTTTACAGCAATAGATGAGTTCGTAGATCTGCTATCAACGGGGCCACGTTTGGGGCCAAATGACCTAAAACAAGGCCATGGCAAGTGAAGGGATGAAGGATGAATTAAGCAGTCAATGTCTAGCATACATCGCTATGAATAATGCGGATGCATGAGTCACATTCATCAAGTCGCGGTGTGTTTATCATTTATCAGAGTGTGTTGTACAGTAACGTGTGTATCTGTATTTTCTCACTGCTTGGAATCCCCGAATTATTCAGGTTTCATGGTTTTGTTTTCAAATACACTATGGCTCAGCATAAGAATAATATTCTTTGTCATGTTTTGCAAATAAATGTGAGGTAAAGGGTAATTATTGAATGAATTTGAAGCCCAGTAGAGAACAGTAACCATACTAGACCCTGATGGGCCGACAAAACCAGCTCCTCTAATTCAAAAGAGCTAAACCTGCTGAGTGGAGGCTTTCCAGTTCAAATGCTGCAAACTGGCCTGACTGGAAGGATTTTAATTTAGTGAGGGGAGCCAAATTAGGAACTAGCTTGGATGTGTTGACTGGAATTAGTCCAAAACAGCCTGTTGAATTTTTTTGGAAAATGCAGTGACTTCAAATTCCACCACTCAAACAAAATGTCCATATTAAACATATTCGATCGCATGTATGAATATAAGTCAAGGGAAATTAGATTTCCTATAATCGGGCCCCTTTAAAAAGAAGTTCAACATCTGTGAGGTGTGTCGAGCCACGTTGTGAAATACGCTCTTGTGAAATATTACTTGATCCATTCTAGCATAGTAGAGGAAGTTCCTCAGAAAACGAGAAGAGCTGAGGTTATATCAGGTGACGATATATTTTCACCCACTAAAACGTTGGCTCGACGAGTGAGAATTCCCAGGATGCATCATTGTCAGTTCCTTGCTTCTCAGTGCGGCGGAGAGACAGAGTTGACAGAGTCCGGGAATGAGAACAGCGCAGTGACATTTAATACCCGCTCTGTATGAAAATCACTGCGGGATGATGGCGAAATGTCAAATCGGCTGTTGCCAAGGCGGCAGATTGAAGGCTCTGTTAGAGCAGGACAAATAGACGGCGGTGTCTCTCACAGCGTGTCGACTCGCCTCCCACACGTTAGAGAAATGAGAGGTTGACAGGCTTGTTTTGCAGTAAAAATCTCACACGGTGATTCTCAATGTGTCTCGTCTTTGCTTGGCCTTGGTCTAACATGAATTATGATGGTGACTTGTCTGTTTGTCTTCCAGTATTTATGAACACAAAACCGTTCATTTCCAATGGGGACTCCTGTATATGGGTGTTTTGTAGCTCTTACCGCGGTCTTGGTGAAACTGATTTTGTCTTTAACCCGGACAGATGGAAGAGCCGAGTGCCTCCAGAGCCCTGGCCCGCCTCTCTAAGGTATTCTCTTTTTCCTCTGTTTCATAATTGAGATTTAACATAGTTAATATGGGAATAGATACGCTTTGTCATTATGTTAGCAATGTCAACTTTTACTTATTTGGCTGGGAGGCCCATGTGAATCTATGTACAATTGCTGATATTTATGTGGCGCTTTAGCCATTTGTTATGAATGACTGGTGTGTGTGTGTGTGTGTGTGTGTGCACCCAGACTGCTAACCTGGCTGATGCGGATGCGTCGGAGGAAGATAAGATCAGAGCCATGATGTCCCAATCCAACCACGAATACGACCCCATGAAGTGAGTTCCACCCAGCTGAACTGTCTCTTTCATTCGCTCAACTCATTTCCCTTCTATCTCTTTTTCTACCTCTTTCTCTCACTTCCTTTCTGCCCCTCTTTCCCATCTCCCTCACTTTATTTTGTTCTCTTTCTGTCTCTTCTCTTTCTTAACCGTGCTTTCACTTTATCCCATGCTCTTTCTGCCTCCCTCCTTTCTTTTCCTTTCTCTCATGTATTTCTCTCTCTCTCTCCCCCCCACCCTCTTTAGTTACATCAGGAAGCAGGGTCCTCCTCCTCCTGCTAACTACACCTGTTATCGCTGTGGGAAGAACGGACACCACATCAGGAACTGTCCCACCAATACGGTGAGAGCAGGACACGTCCAGGTTGCTTAGCTTTATTTTCAATCCTACTTGTTTGGGTGCAGATATGACATGGAAATTCAAAGGTTGTGTGTGTGTGTGTGTGTGTGTATATGTGTGTGCGCGTGTGTGTGTGCGCGTGTGTGTGCGCGTGCGTGCTTGCACGTGTGCGTCTGATAGCAGGATACAAATTATGAGTCCCTCCCGAGGATAAAGAAGAGCACCGGCATCCCTCGCTCCTTCATGGTAGAAGTGGATGATCCCAGCATCAAAGGAGCCATGCTCACTAGCACTGGCCGATACGCCATCCCTACCATAGACGCGTGAGTACGAGCAAGAGTGAGTGTGTGTGTTTGTTTCCGAACTTTATCCAGGGAAAGGTTGCTAAGTATTCACATGCTTTCTCAGCAATAGGGAACAAGGAAAAATGGGTAAGGAGGGCGTTCGACAAAGAGGAAGAGGGGAAGCGGAGAGATGTCTGGAGACACTTTTATTTAAATGGGAAGAAATTAGGCTGTGATGTCTAATTTTTAACTTCTCGTGCCCCAAAACATGCCAATTCTTGAATTTCACCAAACACAACCTTGACAGTCATTGAAAGGTAATTTAATTTGATATCACAAGTGAGTGTTGGAAGGCTGTTGAGTCTTGAGACGATTGAGATTGTGTAAAAAATAAATAATGATAATACTGTAGATCCTTTTTTTCCCCATACTTATTTCTTTACCTAGCACTTTTTCAACTATTTCAACAGACAGGAATATTTGTTTCATCTATTGTTTGGGTTCTGTCTCTAACTCTTGATTACTTGTAATGTTACAATCTAGGAATTTAAGTTTACTTGATTGTTGCAGTGATCTTAAGTCTGTCTGATCCTAAGCTAAACCTCTAAAGTGTTATACTCTCAGTGGCAGTGTGGCCTAGTAATTAGAGAAACCGTCCCTTATCTGGAACGCCACCGGTTCAATCCTACAGCCAGTGTGTGTCCATCAGCAGCCACGTGTCCAGTCAAACTGTCCCACACTGACACCCACCCACCACCTCACTCTGTATAATTTGCTTTGGAGAGTGGAGTGCCAGCTAAACACCTCAAATGTGAATGTAAACTTCCAGTTTGTGTGTTCCCGTCCCTCTGTAGCGAGGCCTACGCCCTGGGGAAGAAAGAGAGGCCTCCCTTCGTTCCCCAGCTGCAGCCGGAGTCGGAGGAAGAAGAGGACCCTGTACCCGTCGAGCTGCTGTGTCTGATCTGCAAAGACCTGCTGAACGACGCCGTAGTCATACCCTGCTGCGGAAACAGCTACTGTGACGACTGTGAGTCTCTACACATTAAGAGAAAAACGTTGTACACATATTGTACTTTGGTGAATAAAGTCATTCTGATACATGCACGTTAGCAGGGCAGGAAACCGATGTTTCAGACCATAGTGGTTGTTAAATCCCCAAATTTAAGAGCCACTTTTACTGTATTACTAGTCAGCAAAGATTTTTTGAATATGTAGTTTCTCAAAATAATGGTGGGTTACCTGCCAAAAGTGATTGGTAGAGGAAACAAACAGCCAATGATTTACCAGAATTTGGCTGGTGGCTGCTGTTAATTTCCCACCCGTAACATTTAGTGTACACACACTCATAAACATACACAAACCTGATGTATGATGCCGTCATCATGCCCTGCTGTGGCTTCAGAAACTCTTATGACTGTGGGATTATAATACTTACACAATACAAGCATGCATGATTCTAGTTTACCAGTAAATGGTGCTAGTCATGCTCTACTGTGGAAATGGCTATTTTGATTACTTTGATACTAATACAGGCACAAATAGGCACATACACACACATAGAAGCACACAGATCCTACTGTGAGAGGGTTTACACATGCACATGAATATTCAATCTTATTCCTTACACTTCAACCTTCAACCCTTCTCCATTTCTCTCTCTCTCTCTCACAGGTATTCG
>OMOT01040905.1:16382-27403 GCA_900312575.1 Acanthochaenus luetkenii | reverse complement strand
GTTAAACGAGAGAGAGAGAGAGAAAACGGGCCCGTAACAACAACCGGACAACTTCTTGGTGAACGTGTCGTCGGAAGTGGGATCAAATCAACCTGAAAGTTAGAAGCCCAACGGTTGGCTGCGCCGTGGGAGGCAACGCGCAAGATGACCACCGCGAAGTCTAATTGACAGCTGGACAACGTGCTGTATTTTGCTCCTTTCTTCGGATGGGTTTGCTTTACGGCCATTTGGTCATATTTTGACATCAGTAAATTGACTCCAGCCCGTTTGAACGGGAGGAGATTAGCTTTGAGACTCTGAACAGTTTATTTTCCTCAAGGGACACCTTTTTTTTTTTTAAATAAACCAGCCATGTCCTCTAAAGACAACCCTTGTCGGAAATTTCAAGCCAACATTTTCAACAAAAGCAAATGCCAGAACTGTTTTAAACCGAGAGAGTCGCATTTGCTGAACGACGAAGGTTTAAACCAGGTGAATGCCAACACTTACTATGTTTGTATTGGGGTTAACGTGGACTTTATGATCGATTATGTTTGTGTTATCGTCCACACCAACCCATATTTCTGCCCAATGGAAAGCCCAGTTTCATTTTTTGAGTTTGACGTGTGTCACACGTAGGCCAAGTGCAAAAGTTAGGTTAATTGGACATAATTGGGCGCGTATTGATACAGGCCTCCATCAAACTAACTCCCAGACATGTTATTTGCACAGTAACTTGAGTTTGTTGAATCTGTTGGGTTAGGCTATGTCTTGGGGGTCATTTTCAAAAGATGCCATAATGGTCTTATTGCTTGAAAAGCCCCTTTTGGCATGTTCCCTCATTCAATTTTCCTACCTACATCTGAATGTTATCATGTCTCGTGTTCCCAGATAACAGTCAAGTTAAGTTCTGCAGACCCCGTGGATGGGAAGCGTTTGAAGTCGTATTATACCGGTGAACCATTATGTTATACTAAGTACTTAAATAGAGGTCTGTCAGTAACGCACACTGGGCTGTGTTGTGGATATTGGCAGGTTGTGAATAGTAGCATCATGTGAACTCGTTTGGCCTCCACTGTTTGACTATGCCTTTTGTTCAGCGCTTTAACGGACCGGTTAGGAGTCACCTGGATTCGCCGCTCTGTGGGGTTGGGACACTTAATATGAAAGACACACACAGAAAGAAGAGATTCTCTTATGGTGACTGTGAGAGGAATGCTTCTTGAGCTGGTAATGTCTTCAAGGGAGTTGGATGAGGATTGTACATTGTACACATTTTCCCGTCGCATCTTCCGTCGTGACCAACGGCTCCTCCGCAGGAACGGAAATAGACTTGAGGTTTATCGTCTCTCCCAGTGGAATTTCTGACCCAAAGGCTATCAAGCCTATCCTCTGATGACTACACTGAGTGAAAGGTTATCATTCGCCCGGGACTGAAGAACCGAGACAGGCCTGTCATGTTGCACATTATCGAAAAGGCCTAGTACACACGAGATACCGTGGGGCCTGTGAATCTCATTCCGAGCATATTTTCAGCCAGAACTTTTGTCATTCCTTTAGTATTTGCCCTCCTCCCCACCCACTCACCACTGCAAGGCCCATGCTCTCACTGCAGTATTACATAGTCATTGTGATATGGAGGGGGGGGTTGCGGGTTGCGAAATGAACACGCACTCAAATGACTGCGTTTCACCATTGAAGGGTAAAAACTGACCTAGATCCATCTCGTCTATCCCCTCGCAGGAGAACTTGCCATTAGGCCTCCTGAGGTCTGGCCATGTGACGAGAGATGGGCTGTTTTTTTCCAAACCCTGCTCAGTCTCACTCTTTCTCTTTGTGTTTTGAGCACATTTTCCCCAGGCATGGAGGTAGCTAGGGCCCCACAACAGCCCGACTCCCTCTCATCCTCTCAAAACCTACTGCCCATTACACTATATATTCAGTTCCGTTATCAAATAATGTAGCTTAATCCCATCTGGCAGGCATTATCCCTGAAATTGTGCCAAGATGTGGTCTATAACAATATTTAAAGGATAATTCCGGATATTTTAAACCTGGGCCTTATTTTGCTAGTTTTTGTCATCGTGACGATTGTAAGTTTGTCACTCACTTCACCGTAGAGCTTTACGTTCCTCCAGTTCGCCACACACACACAGGGCCAACCTAATCTCCAACAGTGGAACCCAAAATGCGAACGGGAGGTATGTGAAGCTCTACAGTGAATTAAGTGAAGACAATTTTGAACACAGTCGTTATGATGGCAAAAACTAGGATTAGAAAATAACTGGAATTATCCTTTAAAGTTCATTTTTATTTTTTTCAAGCTCATTTATTTATATAGCCCCTTATCACAAGCATGTCTCAAAGGACTTTAAATCATCATTAACGTTAGGGAGAGGTTTGGGTTGTGTAGTTATCTTGCCATGATGTAACTCCAAATATTGGTGAGACGTCTTCAATAGTTGCTCCGGAGGGTAGAACTTGATCATCCAAAATCGTGTTGATTTCTCTCCCTATACACATACATGGCACGGAGAAACAGGTCTCAAAGCCACACTTTAACTCACAAACAAATGTAAACAAAGGGGATTCTGCCAATGTATGAAATAAAAAAAAACGGCTCAGCATTTTTTGGAAATAAAAATGTCAACTTCGTGTTGATTTTACTATTTTAATTAGGAAGAAGATCCGGTAGGTAGCTTCCGAGACCGAATCACCGTGTTTGTTATTAACACGGTTTACGTGTTCAGTTTATCTACGGCGTGGGGATGAAGAAAATAATACCTTTACCAGCCATTGTAAACGCATGGAAAAAAAACGTTACCGGGTTTTGTTATTTTATACATTGGCAGAATCCGCTTTGTTCGCGTTCGTTTGTGTGCTAAAATGTGACTTTGAGACCTGTTTCTCCGTGCCATGTATGTGTATGGGGAGAGAAATCAACAGGATTGTCAAGTTCTACTCTCCGGAGCAACTATTGAACATATCTTTCCAATCTACTAAACCTTAAGGTGTGAGGTAATTAGTTTGTTAATCTCTTTAGGTGTAGGTAAGATTTGTTCAGTCTAAACATGTTTAGTAGAGTTGGTGCTCCTGTACCCTGCTGCAGTCATGCATGACAAAACAATCCCTTCAGCTGAAGTTGTGGCTCAACAAACTTTTGCAGGCTACTAGTGTGACTAGTTGTGTGTACCTGTACTATTTTTAAAAAAAAGACTGCCAGGTGGCTCTTCATTAGAGTGAACTTGCCCATCTCAGTACAAGAGGTTTGAATTGCAAATCTCAAGCCAGACGAGTTCTTGGTCTCTGCATTACTTCTCTCTCTTACCTCTCATCCTCTGTTTTTCTTCCTCTTCTGCTTCTTGCCCACTCCACCCACCAACCCACCCACTTAACGTTATGGGATCTGAGAGAAAAACATGCATGTTAGCCTTTCCTTTTTTCCATGGCGGCATGGTGCTCTGGAATACAGCCAGCTGGAGAGTGTAGCTTAGCCGTAGCTGACTCAAAGCAGCTAGTGAATCTGACCAATATACAAACTATCCTGAAGTTACATTACATTACAGCATTTAGGAGACGCTTTTATCCAAAGCGACTTACATGTCATAGCGGAGGCAGCCATGCAAGGTACCAACCTGCTCAACGGGAGCAATTTTGGGGTTGAAGTTGAAGTTCTAAAATGGGTGCGTGTCAGTATTACACCATCTGATATTAGGCCACAGTTTATATATTGTAGGCTAGCCTGCAGTCATTTCACGGATGCTGTTATTTAGAATGAATTAGGAAGTGCATAATTGAACTATTGATCCATTTGTTAATGTTCCTGTTTTAAGTGTTTGCTTTCAACACACTGATTGTGTTTTCTCCCCACTAGGCAAAACCCATATATGGAGGATGGTTGCTACTGGCACCCGAGGGAACAAACTTTGACAATCCCTTACACAGATCTCGGGTAAGTGGGTTCACAACCTTTGCTGGACCTGAAATGAATTATAGTCAAACATGAGCACTTGAATCTATCTCTTCACCTCTTTTTTAATACATTTAATTTTCCTTTAACACATAGTAGAGCTACGTGAAAACAAGATGTTATTCTTTTAAAAGAACAACCTAATTTGGTCCATAGTCTGAAACTTTTATCCTGAGTTGCCCTTTTGTGTTGCCGGACCTGGGTCAAATGGTAGCTGCTATTCTTAGTATTTATACTCTATGGCACTCATTGTATTGTCCTACAGTATATGGCAAACCTCTGGCAGTGAAGTTGTTAGTGCTGTTTGACCCAGATCTGACCCCTTTTGAATAATGCTGAGAGGAGCTTATTTAAAGCCACTTTTGAAAATGGCATACTAATGTCTAAATCAAAGCTATCCCAAATTGTCAATCAGGCCAGTAAGATTACCGGACAAAAACAACTCCAACTGTATGACCTTTACACCCAGGCCTTAACAAAGAAGGCTGTCCAGGTCTACGATTACCCCTCCCATCCCCTCCACTCATCATTTCAGAAGATGCCATCAGGCCGGAGGCTCAAAGTTCCACTGGCCAGGAAAAAAAAAAGGCTACAAACAGTCCTTTGTTCCCTCAGCCATGGCCACTCTGAACAAGGACCACTTGCAAAAAAGAGCATGCATTTCTATTTTCTACTTTTATATTATTCTCTATTTATGTTGACTTTTATCTCATGTATATAACATTTGATGTGTTGTTGGATTTTTGTTGCTGGAGTTCCAAAGACAATTTTCCATTGACTGTAATGTAGTGGACAATATCCATCTGTCTGTCCATCTGTCCTACAAAATTATGCTGCCACAACGTTGTGACAATGTAACTAGACAACTAAAGATTCATCATAGCAGTGTAACTACTAAACTACTTAATTGCATTACCAGAGATACTCAACACTGCTGCAGTTCTAATTCATACCCAACAAAAATCAGTTATTGTAGAAATATGCATGATATTTAACTTGATATAACATTGGTAACTGCTGACAATGTCAACTTGATTGAAAGCATGAGAACTGACCCAACTAGAGTCACTGAGAGATAAAAATGATCTTGAGGTAATACAATTACTACCATAGAACATAGTTATGTTATTTTCAGCTGGTAAGTCATTAATTACCAAAACGTCCAAATGGGTTACATTGCTGGTACATAATGTGTTTGCTGGGTTTTCTGCAGAGTATGCTTGTTGTCTTTTACCCTCTGTCCACTGTATGTAGTGGCAGATTGCAGTTGAACAGTAGCCCTGGTTGCTGTGGCTCCTGAAGCTTTGTCATGGAGTGGGTAGCTTCCTGTGGGAGGCTTGGTCCTCTATCAGAAGAAGCATCTTTCTCAGGCATTAATGAGCATAATATTGACTTTGTTTCACAAAGCTTGCTCCCCTGGCGTAGTGTGGTGGGAGCCTCCCTCCGTTCCACTGCTTCCTCTATCAGCTCCCAGATGATATTGTGGTGGAGCATCCCAAAGAGGAGTAGGGAGGATGTGGGGGAGGAGAAGGAAAAGTCCCAGTTCTCACAGCTCCACTGATGGCTTCCATATGGGCCACGGGAAAACATCTCTGGAACCTTGAACTCGACTACTGTCAACAGTGTGCTCCTGCTTTGACATCATCAATTACATGTTCCGTCTATTCTGACATTCAACTTCTCACTGTGGGGTAGATAATTGGTGCTTGGTTGCATAGTGCTGAGGTAAGCAGGTTAGTCAGGTTTTGGACTGACCAAAGAACAATTGAATGATGTGAAGGTGAAGAGTTGTTCTCGGTGTTTTAGGACCTCTTTGGTCTAACGGGTTGTGGGTCTGTGGCTCTATTATATTCTGTCCTTGAACAACATTGCAGTCTATAATAGGTTTTTTCAGTGGCCCGTTGTAAACTTAATATCCCCTTTTAATGGCATCTATAGATAAGAGTATGATGACCCTTTAACGTGGCCTCTGTATATGAGGTTTATCGGCAGCCCTATTCAGACCTGATGCCTTGTAGGTTACAAAGCACTTCTCAATATTTTATGTATCGGTCTCTGTAGGAAACGGAGCCAAGAAACATAACACTGAGACAAAACGGTGTATTAAGGACGGAGGGGACAATGGAGGGGTGATGAGCCAATGAGAAAGGAGATCGCTGAAAACTGTTGCCATATATTGACAAAAATGTAATTCTAACCAAGGGATAAATTGACCACCTTGTGTGTTGGCTTTTACCTTGCAATATCTCAATACTATAGACCTTTATTATCCTTCGGAGGATTGGGTCCATGCGTATTGTATGCTACTTTGGCCAAACACTGACATGATACTGTCAAGTATCGGTTCATTATTCTGTTGGTTCTACATGTATATCCTGTCAGATAGGTATTTCCTCATCATTTAGCTTATTAATATTGTCAGAAGTGTGTTCCTGTGTACTGCTGTGAAAGGGCTTCACTGCTTCTAGTAGGCCTATGTTGTCATTGTGCCATAATTCAACTGTGGCTTGGAGAACAGCTGGATATTTATCTTATTTTCTGTTCTTAACCATTGCTCTCGCATACAATTTTGAAAAAATGTCAGCCTGAATGGATGATTGAGCTCTTAACTGAAGCATAGGGATATAATGTAGTCTAACTGGCCTTAAGGCCTTGTTATGTGGCATGTGCCAACATATTGGTTGCTACTGCATGGTAAATTTTACCCAAAGGCTTAGCTGTGTGTGTGTGTGTGTGTGTGTGTATGTGTGCGTTGGCCCAGTCTTTACTCTGGGATGTATAGTGTGCCGAGTCAGTCATCTGCAGCATTAATCTCTGGAGAAGACGGATACTGTTGCGTAGTATGTATATAAGACTGCACAATATTTTACATTGGAAGGTTTAGTGATTCCTGTTTGTAATAAATTCTTGTTTTTATAAACGGAATATCTCTCCCTGCATCTTAAGATCATTTGTTCAAACTATCATGGCTAGAAACAGGCTAATTGTTAATAAACAACCGTTGCCAAACCAAAATAGTGGCACATTTTCTCATATCGCTTCTTCCTGTATAAATTGCCATGTCATGCGATTTACTTTAATTACTGACATTGAAACAGAAATTATTAATGTGATCATATCACTAACTCTGACACTTCTTTGTTCCATGCAGAAATGGCAGAGGAGGTTCTTCATCCTCTACGAGCATGGCTTACTTCGCTATGCTCTGGACGAGATGGTGAGTGAAGGCTTCCTCCCAGTTGGCTGCTGGTTTTGTTTTCTCAGGGTAATCATTTCTGAAAGGTTTTCACCGTCGACTGATTTACTATATAATATGTCCCACTTTGACTGCATGAAAAAGGTGTATATTATGGTTGTTGATTTCTATGAACCAGTCACTGAGTAACTCAGTGAATGGTTTACAGCTCAAGATGTTATGTCAAAGGAAGCGAGTGGCACCTCCTTAAGAACTAATTTACAGACTCTAAACATTGGAAAGGTTTGATTGTTTAGATTGTTGCGCACGTGTGAATTTTGACGTGCCTGTCATGGTTCCCCCATGTATGTAAGTGCAATTAGTATTGTTATTAGCGTTTTGTCATTCCTCTGAGGCATACCTGGAATGTGTGATGGGCTCACTGCCACAGGATCAGGATTTCACCACACCGTCAACAACAGTGCTGTACTGCATATATAGCTTAGCATCTTGCTAATGTGCTAAACACTAAGCTAACTAGCACAGCAGTGTCAAAAGGAATGAAATTACACCACATGTTGTTGATACTGTAAGTCATGTGTGCAGGGCTGCCTATGCGTGTTTGCTGAACACACTCATTCCCGTTCTGAAAGAAAAACTGGAAAAACCACTTAATGCCAGGTAGATTAAAGTCTTCAGAATGATCGATGTTTTCAATGGTGTCAGTGATTGAGTGTCTATGCAATATGTAAAAGTGTGTTTTTGATTTGATTTATTTATACAGTACAGTATACCTGTATATATACTATATTGGAGTTGATGTTTTGGCAGGCCACTACCTTTTTTAAACACTGTCATTTATTACTGATTCTTTTGCAATGTTATGTGCTGCTGAATGTGGGCGCACTTAATATTGACCAGTGCTACGCCAAGAGACGGGGCTTGTTTTTCTGCCCTTTTTCAAGCAAAGGATGCTTGATCTCTATTGGACTAAAATGGCTTCGCAATCATTGCAATGTGTCATGTTTCTCCAGTGATTGCAAACGTATGGTCTTAACCAATGTTGTTCAATTTAAGTAAGGTATCAGATTAATACCCTGTATTGATACTTAGAATTTAGCACTTGGAATCACTACTGTCAGTGAAAAGTGGCATTTGTACATCCCTATTGGTGACACAAATTTGACACAGTGATGTAATATGCAGTATGCAATTGCATACAATTCAAGATGACATTAAGATCAATTTGAATGCAGTATTGTAAACAAAATCAGGTCAAATCTCAAGACTGTCAGTTATAGCCAATATAAAACATTATAACATTGCTCCAGCCCACATCAGAGCCCTGATCTGAGAGCTCTGGGTTGGGGTTATAGATGAGAAGGTGCCCCTGTGTTTTCCTCCCAGCCTAGTTTTATGGCTCTGGTGTCTTGGCTCTAACTAGACCCAGATGGGCTGCGGTCCCAACCTGCAGGATGTGGCATGGCTCTGGGGGAGAGGAATGGGTTAGCGAGGGCCTGGGAGAGATCACAATCCTCTGAGCCATCTTTTGGGGTTGCCCACCTAGGGTGAACACCCAGCACGACACACTACTGCCACCATTTTCAGGGCAGTGGTGGCTTTGAAGAGCCGTTATGTGCAAGAACCAAATGGGCAAGAGGAGAGAATGTAGCTGCAGCAAGAGAGCAGAGATAAAGAGAGGATGTGTGATTGGAAGGATAGGGAAGAAGGATAGAGAGAGGCCAAGTGAATGGCCAGAACATGTTGGCCTACATAGGACATGTGCTCTCATGCAAGGCTAATGCATCAGTACAACTTTAGTGGATTGTTCTTGCCATAGGCCTCCAAAGAAGGGAGTTGTAATTTATTGTATCATGGCTAGTTAATTGATTCATTTTTGCATTGTATGATTTATTTTGTACCAATCTGGTAATAAGATATGTTTACTCAATTTTCAGATATTCCTACAGTATGTGCTGAACCTATAAGCTAGATTTTCCCAGAGGAAGCCAACAGTTATTTCAGGCGAGCGTTGCCAAGGCAACATGTTTTTGTCTCTTCGTCCAACAACAGTCGACTATGGCATGCGTAACATAGGACATGGAGACATTCTCTGTTTTGTTGAGAGCTCTCAGTCTCTCTCTTGACTGTAGGACAGAACAATGCGGAAGCAAAGCACATGAGTGTGTGTGGGCTGAGGTGGTCTGTAGGCGTAGTCATATGGTGAGAAACCCATTCTACAGTAGCTGTAGAAAAACATCAAACACAGCATTGTAACAAATGTGAACAAGGCAGGATAGGACAGAGAGTTCCAGTCCCTTTTTGTGCTGAGCTGCACAAGTTTCTGACTGTGTGTGTGTGCGGGAGTGAGTGAATGCACCTGGGACTGAGAGTGCTTGACTGCAGAGGCCGTGTCAGGAACAGGTGTTGCAAGGTTGGAGAAGCCTCAGGGGTTCAGACAGGAAGCTAGTCCTGTGGTCACCTGAACACCAGTCTGAGTTGACTTAGCACTGCTGAGAAGTAGTGGTCTTGCAATCATTTAGAGGTGGGGGGGAAGTAATGTGAACAAAACGCATAAATGTAGTTTGCACAATGTTCATTTTGTTTCAGTGATGTGAGAAACACACACAAACACAATCCATTATCACCCAGTGGTGAAGGCAGATATGTGGGTGTAAAGAACTCTCCAGCTCCACAAAGCTGCTCTGATGACATCGGTGCGAGTTAAAATGCTCAACACCCACTCTCTAATAACTGCTTCGCTACGCTGTCCAAAATACCCTTGGCAACACCTAGCTCCCATTGACCCTGCTTTGACCTGATTCTAACATATTATTTCTCCCTCTCGCTCTCTCTCTCACACACACACACACACACACACACACACACACACACACACACACACACACACACACACACACACACACACACATAGCAGGGGAACCAAGTTGAACACCCACTTTAAAATGACCCATCATCATATGAGCTGGGTTGAAATTATTTTGTTCGCAATGTCTGTTCTGATCCGTGAGCTCACATTGAATCACACCCACACATTTTCAGACATCCTGAGGTTGAGGTTCTATGTGGAGGACAAGGGAGACTTTTGCACTGACACTGCTGTGATTACCGTTGATGTTGGGTTGTGCTCTATTTCTCTTCACTTTGTTCGGAGGCTTCTTTTATGGCTGCTTGTTAAAAGATAACTTAAAAGATAAATAATCTTTGCATTGTCATCTAGGTTACTTAATGTAACTTTGGTCCAGATTATGCGAGTATGCTTTACCTGCAAGTCAAACCTGGGTACCTATTGAGTTGCAGTACACAAAAAGCCCATTCAAAGACATTTGAATTGCATATGGTCTTAGACTGTATTGCCTGCGTTTGACACTGTATCACAGCGACATCCGTTGTTGTTCCAATAAGAACATGACGTTCTGATGATGTTTCAACTGTTGAGGTCATTCTCATTTCATCTAAGCACAATTCATTTCCTGTGTTTACTGGAATTCAAATAGTGGACTCCTACCCCATAGCACTGTCCAAAAGTTTTTAGAGAACGATTCCTTTCCCGTTTGTGCATTCTTTTAACTTGAGGCACACTTTTCTGCAGCCTTTCCCCTTGAATTTGTCAGACATGAGCATGTACATCCTCAGCCTGTGTTTGCCCTCAGACTTGTGTGCAAGACCTTTCGACATGTTGAAACATGCATAAACCCTCTCCTTTTCCTACCCATGTGAAACGTGAAATCAAGGGCTATTTTTAACCAATTCCGAAGGCCTTTTGTCTTGTGTTGGTATGGGATGGCTTTCGAGGGAATGGATGAGTGGGGAGGGCCTCTGTGCTGTGTTGTTGCCGGCAGGCGTTCTATGCAGGGACAGACTGGAAGCTGACCA
>OMOT01040905.1:0-16362 GCA_900312575.1 Acanthochaenus luetkenii | reverse complement strand
AGGGATACTTGCAGGAGAGCTCCACACTTCCACAGCCAGTCATGGGAAACAGTGGAGAAGGAAGAGAAGATTTGAGACTTGAACAAATAGAAAAAAGGGGATGGCCTGAAATACTCAAAACTTGGATTTAAAGTACACGTTGGTGAGAGACGGAAAGATGGATGGATAGGAAGGTAGAGGAAAAAAAGGGGAATGGGTTGTGGGTTACAACTCCTGACTGTCGATAAGACCGCGTAAGCCTTCCCAAGTGGTTCACCGTAGTTTGTTTACTAAGTGTGGGTCACGGGTGAGGCTTGTTTTGGATTTGGGGAGATAGGGTGCGTGAGAGTCCTCTTTAACCCCTGCCCTTCCTTCCCCCTGGTTCCAGTAGGAACTGATCTGCTGGAATGTAAACAGCCACGGATTACAGTGGGGTCACTGTTCCGTTGCACAAAGCCACAAAACCATGGGAATTGCTATTCACTCAGCCTGTAATCGCCACGCTCTACTACTACACTGTAACTGCCACTCAACCTAATGGCAACCACATACCCCAAAGCTGTCTCCCAGGATAGATTTATAAAGAACATTACCTTGTATTTAAAATTCCCTCTTTTTAAAAATCTTTCTTCATTGAAAGTCTTGGCAAGTTATTTCTCAAACAAACCACTAAACTCTTTGATCTACAAGTGGCAAAAGGAGAACAGCAATTAACATCATGTTAAATCAATATTTTGTATCAAATTATTTTCTTTGGACCTTTCAGCATGATAAAGACCCTGAATATACCCTGTCGGGTCTTATTTATCAATATTGACCAGCTTGCTGTTACGTATGATCTGTACACACAGGTTGAGTGTTTATGCCACAGAATTTGAATTGGACAGAACGGACATCCCACTGTTTGTCATGGCCATTTGACTAGTACGCCATAAAATGACACCTATGGCATTTTAAGGGTTAGTTGCTATAGTGACAGCGGAAGTCTGGGCAGTAAGGCCGTAAAGTGTATCACACTGTGGCTGTAGCCTAAACTAAAAAGGGTTAGCTTTGTAACGTTACAATACAGCTTCTCAGAGAACTAATGCTGTAAATTGTACAAGGAACCCTCTAACCTGGTGCATTATGAAAATATTCATGTTTACATTAAGAATTGACCCCAAATTAATGTACTTTTTATTTAACATGACCAACAAACTACAGCAGTGTATCAGAAGAGAAACGACCAAAAGAGACAAACAACCATATATTAATTAATAAGTACAATTAAACCAACAATCTAAAATTGAAAAAGGCTCTGAATTGCCTTTGAAAATAGTGCAAGATATCAGTTTTTTGGGGAGGGGAACATGTTGAAAAACAGTCTTGTAAAACCTCTGGACATTGTAAACTGAAAATGTCCATGAAACTAAAGCCCCTTCATGACTTTCTCACTTCTTGGAGATTGTAAGGCTGCCTTCAACACACCTGGGAACTGGGGAGTTTCCCACCTCGTAGTGGGAACTATGACGCAACTTTGAAATTGATACTTTTCAAAGGAATCGATACCAAATGAGTTGTAAATGAGTATCAAAGTATCGATACCAGTTTGAGTGTACGTGCTTTTCGATTAGACCTGAGTATACTCTTACCAATATTGTAGGATTAAGTTGAAATTTATAGTGACATTTCTTGAAAATGCGCTCGGTTGTATGCTCGCTTGATAAACGAGGACAAATCTGGGTCTCCCTTGGCCTCTTCCTGTGTCTTTTCCAATCTGTTTTGATCTGTGCTTTCTAGTTTCTGCCCAGGCTTTAGTCAACACATCGTTCCGGATGTGGGTAAGATAAAGATCTTATCTCCTCCACTCATTCACTGTTTGAATACGTTTTAGTCAAAGCAACCCTGCCCAGCCCAGTACTAACTCTTTACACTCCACCACTAAAAGCTGGTCTGTACTGTAGATCTGACCATGAGCTTCTGTTCTATAAATTACACAACTATGCTCAAGTTCATTGACCTTACCTTCAAGACTCTCTGTATCGTTTTGAGCTGTTATCTGCAATAGAGTACAGAGATTTTGAACTTGTGGAAATCTGTCAGAAAACCATTAATGACCCCGGCTGATTTGGAAAGAAAACTCGGTTGCTTTTCTGCTCTTGTTCCAAACTCTCAAGGGTGAGATTATGTGAGGGAGAGAGAGAAGTAGTGCGGAACCCATGGCCAAAAAGCCTACAAATAATGGCTTCCAAATTAGTCGCCAAAACAGCATAGTACCCCAGTATACTCACTCAAACACACGCAGCTCTGAGCTGTCCCAGTTGATTGGAGGGGCAGAAAGATTATTTCCTCTGCTTAGGTTAGTTGAGTTCAGTTTCCTTTCACAGTGATAAAACGGAGAGGGAAGATATTACAAACATTTATGAAATACATTGATCAATAAACGATACAAATTGGTGCAGGTAAGACAAAAACATCGAAGGGGCTTATAAAAACATAACCTCAAAAGAAGTGAGAACCCCCCCCAAAAAATGTAACCTTCGCACCATAACAATGCAATTTCTGTACATATTTTGTGTCTCCCTTTTCCGTTTTGAGTTTCTACTGATGTAGGCAAGTGGAGACAGTCATCAGGTTTCTAATCCTTCTGTTCCATTATTGTATTGGTGCTCGCTCCTCCGTGAGCCTGTGGACAGGATCATTTAACACGGGGCACTAGGTCTCTCAACACCTTGGGCAAATGGGCACCATATTGCTCATAGCATAAGGAGAATGGTTTCTTATAAGGTGTCACTTTTCTTTTGATGTGGGATTCCAATTTCTGGTGGAGCTGTACTTTAATTTGAGATTTCTTGCAAATTTGTCTCGGTGAATATGATTGCAGTTTGTGGTCGAACCAAATGCTTGGTGGCAGTCCACTGCTGCTCCATGGTGTTCTTTCTCCCTTCTTCCATTTTCTTGTTATTTTTAATGATTTCCAGCCATTCATTATCCAGAGAAAGGCTGGCTCTGGGAGGCTTTGACTAAACCAGTGTCCACTCTCACTTGCATGGTCCTCACTTTTACTTTCCCATTACTCACTCTGACTCACTTTCCCATCCTTTTCTCTCGCCACTTTTTATTATTCTGTGACTGTTGTATCTCTCTCTTTCACTCCACTTCTCTCTCTTGCCAATAAATCATTTTTGTTGGAGAGGGCAACCAACTGTATTGTTTTAACTTCTCTTTCTCCCCCAAACCCCTCCTTGTCTATAAAGCCAAACGTGGTCTGACTGACTGCTCGCTCAGTTTGCTCTAAACACTAGACCAGGACACCGACAATAGGTTTCATTTGAAGCCTCAGGGTGAGGGGTTTAGCCAACTTTGAGACAGGCACTAATAAAATGCACAGTGGGGTGGGTGGGTCGGTGTGCACATGGGGGGGTGGGGGCATTTAGAGGCATTTTCACTTTAGGAAGTTATATAGCAGCTTCAGCGAATTACACACACACACACACACCACATATGCCAGAGTCTGTGTTTGTCTGTGGTTGTACCCTGGGGCTGCCAGTGCTGTAGTGTGGCCTCTTATTTGGCCTAAAATGCCAAACCCCTGTAGTGTTTGTAAGGAACTACATTTCACTTATGTTTAGATTGGGCTGCAGGATTCTTTATTTAAAACTATACCACTAAAACATCAATGATTCCTGCTCTCATACTGTTAGCTCTGTGTTTTTTTTTAGGGTTTACTTGATTAGTTACATCACTGCAGTAAGACGTCCCAGTTGGATCAAATCCAGTCTTAACCTGGCCTGGAACAGGGTGTCTTATAGGTTGTTGTCCTGTGATGGCCTGCACTAGCTGCAGCTGAATGTCTTTCAGAGCTGCAACAGGTGCAGGTGTATTGGTTGACCTTTAACCCCTCACCTCGGCTTGGCAACTTGCCAATCCAGACATCTGTTGAGGTCAGGTCTCTGCAGCCAAGATATTATTAGGATTACAGAAGTAAAGTGCAGCCTTGGAGTTAGATCTGGTTATCTTGATGTTGTAGCCACATAAATGCAATAGCCAAGCTAAAAACCAAGAAGGATGGCTTGTATTCCATGGAAGGTAGAAATACTTGATATACAGGTGAAGGTGCATTGCAGGATTACTCTTATTACTGAGTAGAACCTCAGAGAGCACACAAGATATTTTACTGATATTCCTGGGCCTCATTTCATGGGTAGTGCTTGCTTGTAAAATCCACACAACCTGCAAGTTAAATATGTTGGCCAGCATTTCAGTGTTGTTGGGTGAGCCACTCGCTCTTTAATAACCCACTCCAGCTTCCTCAGGACCTTGCCCACAATTCCCACTGCAAGCAGGCATGGATTGGCTCGTCTCCAACCCTAGCACCTAATCAGCTTAGTGCTCCCTTCTCTCCTCTGTGCTTTTTCTTTGCTTTAAAGAGAAAGCAACAGACCACCACACCCCAACAAATATTTCGAAACTAAATTCCTTTTGAGATATACTGATCGACAAAAGCTGAACATGTCATAAAATGAAAAAGACAGTAAAATACTCCTGATTCCATGTCAGAGATCTAAATAACAAACATGGCTGTGAACACGTAAATTGTGCGGGAGGCATATGCTGATGATTCAAGTGGTCTTAGATTAAGTTGATGTGGTCTAAATTAAGTTATGAAATATATTGATTATTGCATACGATGTCATGGCTTACTCACGCACTAGTGATCAAAATAGTTTTCAAATTTCATCAGGATATTGGAAGTACACTAATTTGAAGCAAGCCATCATAATGTTGTGTCACTCACCAAAAATGCTTACAAGGCCAAGATATCTGGCAACTTTTCCAGAACTAAAGATGAAGTAGACAAAACTCACTGGAAAAAGACCCAGCCAACTTGTCTGTCTTCATCAACTCTGAGCTGTTCTTGCACACAGCAAGATATTGTGTTCACCTAATACTTGCCCATATTTGACTAGCAGATTGCATACCTGAAATAATCTAAAATATTAGGATACATTAACCAGAGTAAATTCCTGATGAACACGTCTTGTGCTGTGGGGATAATAACTTCCTTACACAAGTTTATTCCAGTCCCAGTATTCAGTTTGGATTATGGCTTTTTCACATCATGTCTTCTGTAGATATACAGTATTTGTTGTCACTCTGCATTTTTCCGGGTGGTCAGGACTAGACTGAGCTATGCGCGTGAGTGATTGACAGGCAGTAGGGACGCCTCCTTGCAAAGAGCTCTCATGATTGGTTGAGGAACACCAGGAGCGGTTAGATTTTAGGGAATGTGAAAGGCAAGGAGCTATCAGAGGCCCTTCTCTCAGACCATTTGAATTACTGATAGCTGACTGGGTGTTATGACATTTTCACCAAAAAAAAAAAAAAAAAAGTTGCCTACTTTAAGTTGAATTCCCAAAGGAACATGTTCCTCCCCTTCCCCCATATTCCCTTCCCTTCTGCCCGATGGGCAAATTTGTGTCTACTTAGCGAGGCTTTGGCAGATTTGCAGTCGTTATCAAAAAGTTATTTGAAGCCTGACTGCAGTTCTTATGTAATTTATCCACACGGTGTCGACTGAGTTGCAGAAATTATTTGGTCATTGTTGAAGCTTCATGGTCATGAGGGAATTATATTTATGTACCTCTTTTTGTATGTTGATTACAAAGGTTTTGGCGAGGTGCCCATTTTAAGGACTATTCCCGTTCACCTTGGCCTACTTTCCAAAGTGCTGTGTCAGAGGACCGCATGGGACGCTAAAGCAATCCAGATACTGCTGCTTTGGGGGCGCCTTATAATCATGGAACAACTGCTTTTTGCAATGGAGACAAGCTGATCCTAAAGCTGTGACTCAAACAATTACTGCCGAAGTAGTTAGTGAGTGAGTGGTAGTGTTTTGATCATAGTTGGCCTTGTCTGGGTTGCAGATGCAGTGAATTTAGACTTGTCCGTGCTGTTGATGGAGACGGTTTATTAAGCACTGCATCACTGTGACGTGCAGGTTTACTATTCCATCAAGTGGAGCCGAGCCACAGAGGGTTTTAGATAAGCCATTCCCTCCTGTCTCCATGGAAACGAGGTCCACCACCCTGACCTGGGCATCTAATAAAATCAAAAGGTTTTCCTTCTCAGTCTGTGTCCCCTCCTCTTCCCTTTCACCAACTCACATGCTCAGTTTCTCTTACTGTTACTGCATGTCTCATTCACTATTGTGTTACATTCCCATGGTGTTTCTCTAGCCACTTCACCTAGACACTGGTTACAACATAAGCAACAAACACAATCACTATGCATGTGTATGAATTAATTAGCATGGACTAATGGAGTAGCAAGCAGACATAACAGATTAGTGTTACTACTCACAAGTAGTTGGGTGTCCATTTATTGGTTTTGATTTCCCAAGTGATCAAGGGGAGAAATCAAGTGTATTGAGGATTTAGTATATTAAACATTGACAATGGAAGGAAGGAAGTTGGAAAGCAAAGAAAGTGAAGGAAAGAGAGTGACCAGTCAGGGCAAAAAAAAGGTTGCCTACACAGAAGTTCTGCTTGGACAGTCTGGTCAACAGGACATGACACAACTCAAACATGGCACCTGTTTCTGCAGCCTGCCTGTCTACCCTTTTGCCACTCAGACATAGACTGACTGATTTATCTGTCTCTGTCTCTCTATCTCTATCTCATTATTTCACCTGTTTACTACTACAGTGGGCAGTAGATCAAGTTCCTTGTAGCCAATGCACTACAAATCCTAGCTACCAGTTTTGAAAATAAATGTGACTACCAGCTCAGAGAATGCTCATCATCTTCCAACTCACCCTCCTCTTCCTCCTCCACCTCTGCATCCTGAGCTTTGGCTCCTGCATGCCTCCTAATACAACATTTAAAAAAACCACATATCCCACCGTTCTCCATAAGGAGAGCAGCATTGCCTCTTTCCACAGTCCTGTCTAAAATGCTTGGTACAGATGGCTGTGAAAGGACCAACGGCAGCTTTTTCTTTTAATATCCTCCGTGTAATGTCAAAAGGGTGCTCTTGCAGTTAGCCTACACTGTTGCTGTACTCTCAGGCTTAGGCCAGATACCTATACTGTGTCTGTAGCATTCAGATGAGCGTCTTGAACACATTCCAGTTGAGTGAGGTGTATTTGAGAATGCCTGGAGGACTGTACTTGCTCCGGCAACAGAGATCTGTCAGATATCCACCATATGGCCTTGTCTGGTTTTCTAGAGCTGTATGTGTCTGTCTGTACTGAAGTGCAGGCTTGTTATCGACACCTGTGCTAAGGGAAACGTGATGTTTGATGATACTAGATTAGTCTTGTTTCAGTGTTGGGATACAATTACAGCACCAAGACCACTCGGGGACATTGATGATTGTAATCATGGCAATGATCAGTCTGTCAATTCTAGTCCCTGATTACTTTGTATATCTGCATTTGTACGGAGAAAGAGATGGACAGAGAGAGACGTATTTCCTCCAAAGCGAGAACGGAGGTGACTCCATCCCTCTGGCACCTGCGGACGTTTCTCTGATGATGGTTGTTGGCTTACTCACTGTTTTCAAGAATGTGTGTTTATCCCTGTTGTCCGAAGTTGCTAAGGAAAGAGTCATTACATAATTGCCGTAATCGGTAACAAGCAGAGGAAGTTGGACCCCGAACAGGCCTGATTTTACGCCATGTTCATGAGTCAGGATGAACCACTGCCAGTTTGTCAGCACTCCTTTTTGTTTTCCATCTCTTTTATGATCAAAGTCAAATGGCTTTGGATAGAGGATGAAGAACTTGGAAGTGGTCTTCTAGGATTTTGCACCTACATACCTAACAATTAAGAGCATTTGAATTTGTCACCACACAACGTTTGTAGACAAACAAACTGGCGCCTGTTATCAAATAGCAGGTGTTTATAATCAAATAGCAGGTTTTCATAACTAAATAACATGGGGAATGATTCACATTTGTGGCAATGAACCATACTGATGGGAAATGTTTGAAAAATCATGAGAATATAATCAAAAAGATTAAGGCAATATGAGTCTTCATCCATCACATGATGAAATTGCGCCAGTAGTTACAACATCTCCAATCAGCCAATGTTGTAATCTTAATTGGAAATGATAGCTATAAGGGGTAAATCATAAGCCTGTGTCATTCAGAACATGAATAATTATGCACCTCTACTGAACTCATTTTATTTACAGCAGTACTTGTTGGCCGATGTTCAAATACTGGCTTATGAGAATCGATAAAACCTTAAAATGTAACGCAATGCCCATGTTCCTCTTAACTGATTTACTCTTGTGTAAAGACACTCTTGATTTCTGTGTCCAGAACTTGGTCTGTCAGACCCAAAAAGTTGACGGCAGAGGAAGAGAATTTGCTTTGCAACCAAAAATGAAAGTAGACTATCAGCAGGCTGCCAAAAGAAGCAAATATTTATCTCCGTGTGTCATTAGAGGGACAATGGGATGTTTTACTAATATGTGTAACGGCCAGGGGGTAAAGTTTGTATGGTGCTTACTAATTACCATGTTCTCAGCAAGAGAATCCGTTCATAATGAACACTGTTGTGATGTTGCACAACATCTGGACGGAGATCACAAGACGACAGACTGAAAGATCAGGAAACGGAGTAGAATATGGTTAGAACATATGGAGACGAGGGAGAGGACTAGATTATACAGTGGAAAAGTCCAAGTTGAGTGTTTTAAGTGTATTGTGTGTGTGTTGGGTCACTGCCCTATCTGTTAAAGCAAGAGGCTGTCATCTGAGGTTACCTGGTTCTTTTGTCACCTGTGGTACTCTGCCCACGAGTAATGAAAATAAGAACATGTGATGCAGGAGTTAATGTCCTGCACCAACAAAAATATAGTTTGTTGATGTTAAATCTAAACTCTAGTCATGACCTTTGACTCTCTAGACTCTTATATTATGACAGCTTAATTGGCACAAAAGTCTGCAGCTGCATGGCTGCTGGTACAAAAGGCTCACCTATCCCCACAGACATCTTAGCCTGGACTTAAAGAAATCAAGTCCTCTTTTAATTTGTTCCTGTCACTCCCCTTGAAACAAGTGCTCTCATTGAGACAATATTCATACTATTGTCTGAACAGCTTCAGGGACAAGAAAAAGTTTATGTTGGCTTCATAATTTCCATGCACCCATCACAAAAGGATGCTTGTTTGGGCCTCTTGTCTGTCTGTGTCTCTAAAATCTTGGTCATTTCCTCGTTGAGGGCTAAGGGGAGGAGTGGCTCTGTGGACTGTGGCGGCTGACAATCCCACATTGTGTGTTAGCTGGTGCTGCTCCACAAAGGGCCCTTTGTGGAAAGTGGCGGCCATGGGAGAGGGGACCAGGTCTAGGCTAGGTGACAGAGAGGTGTGGGTTTGGGGGGTCTGGGTCTGGGGGCTAGAGCCGCGGCGTCTGGCCCAAAGTAGAGACGTGTATTGGCACTCAGCTGACAGGATGCTCGGCCTGGGAGTGTGCACACGTGTGAGAGGAGTCCCATGCTGCTTGCCACACAGCACCCAATGCTCTATCTCTCACAGGGCTACAACTGCTTTATGAAAATTAGTTTTTCGTCTGATCTGTTGTCAGTCTGATTTATTTTCATGTGCCTAGAGAATCCCATGCTGTGATGATAACACAGAGGGCTTAAGCTGCTTGTACAACTGTTCCCGGAATTTTTAATATTTAGCTGTTTATACTCTCATGACCCCGGCTCAAGGACAAACCCATGTATGTGGTGTACTCTTGAGTTGTTTACATAGACAGATGGCCGAATGTTCCAGTGTCATTGTCCAGAAACGCACTTTTTTTGTTGTTGCACTGCTGTTCCCCCTGACCACCAACTCTGTGCTTTATCTTGCCTCTCTAACCCTCAACCGTTCCTTCACCCCGTCTCCCAACCTTCTATCACTTTACATGTCTGAGAGTGACAGGGCTCTCAGGTCAAGCTGACGCCAGTCTCTCTGTCCAGTCTGAAGCAGGCCCAGGCCCTCGCCCAGCTGTTCCAATGTCTATTTGTCTGTCTTTCTGTCAAGCCCGGCTGTTGCCCTGGCCTCTCACCTTGGTGTCAAGAGCCCTTCCACACTATGCACCATTTTAAAGCCACGGGCATAAGAATCAAACCATAATGGCCAACTGAGTACCTCCCTCTTGTTTTGCCATGGTACATGTGAAGTGGCAAAGGTCATACTACCTGCCACACCATGCTGCTCTGATTTTCAGGGCGAGATAGAATTAAACCTACTATTCTTCTTGTTCCACTCTTCTGTGCCAAACATTAGTTTGACAGTGCTATCTATTACAATATAGACAATGGTAAAGGAACTGAGAATGAAAGTGGCATTTAACAGCGACGGGGTAAACGGGGCCTCAACCTCCCTTTGGGTGGGATTACCACAAACTGTTGACTATTGACTTCTCTGTCCACATCAAACGCCATCCGTAGCCTTATATTTGCTCTGTGACTGACAGGCTATGGTTATACCGCACATATTGAGTCAGATTTATTTGGCCAGTAGCTAACTTGAACCTGATGCCTTTTCATTTTGTGTCCCACTCCTAATGTATTCAGATTTGCTGATGGCTGTAATTTATCATCTGTGGGTCTGTGGTACTGATGGCTTGAGACCTCTGTGGTATTTTGGTGTCTGTAATTCTGCTTGTATTTTTAGTGCAAAGAAGGTAGGACCCAAAGGTTGTTAAAACAGCTGCCCATGCCCAGCGTTCTTAGTTATGCAGCACTCATGTTACTTCATTGAGCAATTCTAAATCCCCCAGTCAACTTGAGCTTATCAGGGCTTCTTCCATTGCTTGACTAAGTCATTTGGAGGTCAGACTAAGCAAAAGTCAGATTCCTGAAGTGGTGATGTGTGCAGATATTTGTCTGTTTGAAGTAGTGTATTTCCAAGAATGTATCTTCACAGGTGTTTGACTAGCAAGTGCACATGAAGTAGCATTATTTTGTCAGCATGTATGACCAGCACAACAGCTATTCATTGAGCAACTTGGTAAATGCACAAAATACATCCCCTTATCTGCTCCAAGTCAAGCCAACAAGTCTCCATTCATTGCAAATGAGCTGTGTCTACATACACAAAGCTATTGTGTGGTTACATAAACCTGCATGTAAAACCTTGAGTCAGTGTAAACACAAACCAGTATTATTCTTTCAGTACTGTGGCCACGTTGTTTATGTCTGAAAGATGGCGTCCATGTCATCGTGCATAGTTGGGTTTACACCTCACAGCAAGGTATCAGACAGATTAAAATCAAACCCACTCAGTGAACCCTTGAACTTGCGCTGTTTATAAATGGAACAGTCCTTTTCACAGGTCCACTCAGGCTCTTTATAGAGGCGTAATATACAACAGTGTTGTGTAGATGCTTGTTGTAAAAGTGTTAAGTGTGTGGTGTGTTGCTTGGCATGACAATTGATGCTTGGGACAGTTTGAAAGACCATGTGGAGGGATATGTGGGCATGTTGAGTTCTATTCATTGCCTACATAACACTTTCTCCATGTCTCTCTGTTGTGTTCTCCAGCCCAGCACTCTGCCCCAGGGCACCATCAACATGAACCAGTGCTCTGATGTCATCGATGGAGAGTCCAGGACAGGGCAGAAGAACTCTCTGTGCATCCTTACCCCAGACAAAGAGCACTTCATACGTGCCGAGTGCAAAGAAATAATCAACGGGTAAGAGATCATGATTAATGTAGGATGTACGAAAGAAAAGGTCTTTATATATCTAAAGTAATTGTGCCTTTGAGTGAGCAGTATGGTTTGTATTGCTGTTTCTTTTGGGTTGAGTCAATAGAGATGACAGACAGTTGGAGAAGGCAGAATAGTTGTGAGCAACTGCTGATGCTGCCAACACTGCTCTGCCCCCTGCTGTCTCTTCTGGGCTGTGCTTTCAATGATTTGTAATACACACTGCAATGACAGTGCACATTCTTGATCTATTCCCTCTCCCTGCCTCTCTACCTTCTCCGTCTGTGTTCATAAACCCCCATAGCCCCTGACACACTGCTCTATGCTGTGCCTAACACTCGGATCACTATACACAAGCTGTGAGCCTCATAATTCAGTCTTCCTCTGTGCCTCTCCTCTACTGTTCCTCATTCAAAATGTGTTTCTGCATTTCACTCCCATCCGTGGCTGTAACGTGCATATTATACAGCTATTCTTAGGAAAGGCTGACTCACAACACCCCCTCTCCATTATGCTACCTGCTCTATCATTTTCCGCATCCCAATCTCCCATCATCTGTCCCCGTTCGTTGGTTCTGTGCAAAAGAGCGAAAATAAGCCATCAGGAAATCAGACGTCACTGGACCTTAAGATGCTTTGTGTTGCACCTTGGGGGATGAGACTGTTGCTAAATATACTCCATAAATGCATCAGCTCATTGTAGAGTGGGTGGAAGGAAGGTGTTTTATTTGTTATAGTTGTATCTTTTTGTAGTTGTTAGTATTTTAGGTCCTAGCCGGGTCTGTTCTGGAAAGTATTATTTATATGGTGGTTCAAAGAACTTGACCCCACCACAGGTGCAGGGTTTGTGTAGACTGCATTTTGTGTTTTCAGGACTGTCACTTTCAGATGAATGCTTTGACCTTTTGACTATCTTTGTAGGTGGCAGGAGGCTCTGACTGTCTACCCCAGGACCAACAAGCAGAACCAGAAGAAAAAACGCAAGGTTGAACCACCCACTCACCAGGTAATGCACCCACTCACCCACTCCACAGTAAAGTGCTCTTATCTCGATCACACAGTAAGCAACCAAAATTGGAACCTTGGCCTTCATGCACATGTACTATATTTTTAGATTATTCTTGAGGTGATTGAATAACATTGGTCATATTACTTATTAAGTGCAGCAACAACTCTAAGGCAAATGTTACACAGTGCGTTCCAGAGTCACATGGAATGGCAGATTTCAATAGATGAATAAACTGTATTCTGCGCACTTGTCGTGGTTGGTCGCACTGCTCATTGTGAATAGCAGAGTAATAATAATGGGAACACTTGATTTGATCATACAGCAGGCATCGTAAATTAAATTAAGCGTTTGCCTATTGTCAAACCCTACAATTATTAATAGTAGAAACTAAAATAGTGATACAATAACATTCATTTTGCTATAAAACTATACTAAAAGTATTATTTTGAGTCTTTAATGTCAGCCTTGTCAGTGGAGCAGTTCCAGAAAGTGTTTAAGTTTCACGAGAAATTCTGGTTACAACGGTGTAGAGCAGTTTTGTTTTCATAGATGTAGTATTCATTCAGTTTGGCTTGGCTTATGAAGGCTAACTAAACTATCAACTGGTTAGCAGGCATCAAAAAGCAAGCAATCCATCCAGGCTGATAACAGCTGCCCTCTAAAACAACATTCAGCAATAACATTCAGCAATATAACCATAATTCTGCTTGTACACTGAGGCCTGGCAGTTGGCCTGCCAGTGACATAGCCTTGCCAATGTTGACCTAAAAATCTGTGTGATTGTAACTTTCTGTGCGCCGCATTTCAGCTAGGTGACCTGGTCGACCATTAACAATGTGGGCCTGGTCAAAACAGGTTTTAGTTTTTTTTGGGACTATTTTAGTTAGAGCCGGATAGATCTATCAAAGCAGTTCTGTGTTTATAGAGTAGATGCGGTAGATTCTGTAAAGTCCTTTGAGACATGCTTGTGATAAAGGGCTATATAAATAAATAACTAGATGCAGTATTTATTCAGTTTGGTAACACCCATGAACAAAAACAGAGGCACTGCGTCTAGGACAGCAGGGTGGAGTGGTGAGTAGGGGGCTGTCCTTCAACTAGAAGGCCTGGGTTCAACCTATGTGATGGCAAGCATCTGCTGAAATGTCCTTGACCAAGACTCTCCCTGGTAGGTAGATAGTATAAAATAACAGGGCTTTGTAAAGGTACATCACCGTAATGGTGTTTTTAATGACAAGATGAAGTAAAGGCCTTTCATATTGTACGGTACAGACCACCCACCCTGGGATACAGTTTCTATTTTCCTTTCCTCCCTCCCTTTTGATGTGAGGCCAGATTTGTGGTGGGGCACACGAAATAGTCTCTGAAGTTCATTGTCTGGTTTATCTAATGGTGCCCTGAATCAGACTGGCATTACTGAGCTCACACAAACAGTTTCATTTGCAGTGGGACAGCAGAGACACAGTGGTGACCTTGACTTATTTGTCCCATGTGGCTCCTGTCATTCATGTCTCTGTTTTTGTTGCCGTGTCCATCAACAAAGTGTCCTTGTGTAGGTATGTCTGCCTTCCATTCTCTTCAATTTGTCTATGACATGTCTGCTTTAGAACTGGAACCTTCATCCAGTAGTTAAGATATTTCTGTACTACACAATTCATACCCGTCTCCCTCTTCCTTGGTTTTGTGTGTGTCAGAGTATGTGAAATGAATACTTCTTGAAATAACAGTAGAGCTATTCTGCACACCAAGTCAAGGCCAAGCCATGTAATTAAGGTTGTTAACGTGAGAGTGATGATGCTTTCATTGCTTGTCTCAGGTCAGTTTGCAGTCTGTGCTTTTGGACAGATTTCCTTTGTAAAGTATGATTACACAAGGGAGATTGTCGCAAAGACATATCCCCCCTTTTGATGAGGCTCACTGTTTCCCCATCTCCTTAGTGTCAAGACCACATTTCCACCTGAAAGCTCTCCACCCGCTTTAACACCGTCTTACTGGAGACACATGCCTCTGTGTAAATACATAGTCACAGAAACACCTGTTTACCTTCTGGGAAGTGCCCTCAAAGTCAAACACTTGACAATGAGACAGAAGAAAAAATACTCTGTCAAGAAATACTGATCATTAATTCTGTCTCGGATTGGAGCTGAAACAGTCGGTCTGCCCTTCCAGATTGCTCTGTTGCTCTTCGGCACTAAAATACGTAACTTTTTGTAATGACCTTCCACATAAAAGTTGGCCGGAATTCTTAAGAAAAAAAGACTAAAGCAAAATATCACAGATCACGTGACCATGAAGTCATCAAGGTCCCCCAACTTAAACTGGGCTTCAACTCTAGACACTTTCATTTTTAGTTTGGTATCAGATTATTGGGTCTACCAGTATTAATTATAGTTGGCAATAGATGAACATTAACATAAATGTTCTTTTTGTGATTGGCAGGGTGGAGTAACTCCAATCTGTTGCTTTTCCACTGGAGACATGAATGGACACCCAGTGAGTTAAGCTTGGCCAAACTCCTCTTCCTTCCATGCCCTGAGTGGCTTTGAAATCCCAGTCCTTATAAATCAGACCTAATTATTTTCCCGGGCAATCTAGGTGAAGGGGGAATAAAATGGACCTGCTATTTGCATCACTCTTTGTTTTTGGAAGAATGATCTTCAGCACAGCAGCATGTTGGTGGTGATTGAAGTGGGTTGGCTGAAGAGATTATATTTGAGGGGACCTTTGCTTCTCTGTCGCTATCAAAAATCTTGCTTTCACTTCTTATCGGCTCAAATGATATGTAGGTTTGCTGATCACCAAATGGATTGTGATTACGATGTACTGGTTGCATCAGACGTTTTTTTAACTTTGCATTTATTAATCAGTTAAAGATGGTAAGTATATTGTTTATTGTTTATTTTGTTTCTCATCCGTATCATATTTTCTGTTCTGCAGAATGTTTTAGTTGTCTGTTCTTTGTCCTCTGTATTCTCATAACACAGGTGTGTCTGCCATAAAGGAAGTCTTTGTTCTTTGTTGAGCAGTCCATCTCCGTGTCTTGCTCCTTGCCACGAATCCTCCATCCGTCTTCCCAGAATTTGTAATTTTGCTGTGATGGAAACTATTTTACTTTTCTCTATCACTCTGAGCTGGATTTAATTTAAAAGCAAGACAACAAAAATCTGTTCTTTTTTTATATAGACCAGTGGTGTCTAAGCTTGTGCGATGGAGGGCCAAGAGTCTGCTAGTTTTCCTTCCAACCAAACACCACAGCAGCTGATTTCATTGAAAAGCAGAGGGAGAAACTAATTACTGAAATCACCTGGTGTAGGGATTAGTTGGAAGGAAACCCTGCATACTCTTGGCTCTCCGTGGCACATGCTCTAGTAGACAATAGGCACATTCTTCAAAAAGCGCCATGCGTTTATTGAATGAGTTTTGACATTTACTATTCAGTGTTTTTCTGTTAATCTCTCTTGTTCTTGTATTCCTTTTTTTGTGTGTGTGTGTGTGTGACCTCACCCCCCTTCATCTCCTTTCCTCTTCCCATCCCCTCCGTCCATCCCCAATCCCTACCCAGGAGCCTGGCCCAGCCAAGGTGACGGTGACCAGCAGCGGAGGCAGCATCCCCTGCCTGCCCAGCAGCATTGCCAGTGCTGAGCGTGTCCCGGCCAGCCGGGCCAGCCTGTGGCAGGAGG
>OMOT01040896.1:11232-23604 GCA_900312575.1 Acanthochaenus luetkenii | reverse complement strand
CATCCGAGCCTACTAGGTCAAAATACATGACATTGACAGTCACGCCGGGAGCGGGGGTCCCGTCGGATCTCCCTCAGAGCCACGGTACCAGGCCGGTAACGGTGACAAACTGTCTCGCTCTCGTAATGTCCGTCTGTCTCGCTGTTTTTTGTTTACTTTTGCGTGCTCTTTTCCGGCCTCCGGAGGACTTCCGCCTTCCGGACTTCCGCCTTCCGGACTTCCGTGGCCGTTAGCTGTAAAAATCCATAGATTAGCCTCACCGTTATACAAGCCTCAGGGTCGAAAAATTGGGGAAAAGGCGCGGCTTGTAATGCGGAAAGTACTGTAATTGGTTTTAAAATGGTTCAAAAACCTCTCAGTAGGAATTGGCTCTTAGTCAGCAGCCTCTCGTTCACAGAAGCAAGTGATGAGTTGATGTATGATCTGTGTTAACAATAAGTGATGGGAACTTCACCTTGTTTGATAGTCACTTTCTTGTCACAGTATAACTAACTAAGCAGGATTTGGGTGAATGTCACTCATTTCACTGTCATAGGTGTGTGTATCTTTATATCTTTCTTCCTCTCATTCCTTTTTACTCACTCACTCACTCACTGTCTCACTCACTCACTCACTCATTCACTAACCAACCAACCCTCTATCTCTCCAGAGTCTGGCTGAGCTGTCCACCCTGCAGGGTCTGGAGGAAGACCACACCTTCCAGAAGGAGATGGCCCTCAAGATACTGGTCTACAAGGCTTACAGGTCAGGCATACACATATTTTAGATGCTTTATCTGCATCCCCCAATCAATTAGTACATGCACTCACCGGCCAAAATAATGGGAACACCAGTTTTGCATTAAACATAAGAGCTGTCACATGTTTGTTAAGCAAAACCTGCACCTCCTGTTCTTACTCTGATTCTACTCAATTATTTCTGCCATGATGCAAACGTTTGATTCACAAATTATAATTTTATAATATGCTTAACAGTAAGTATGATTAATTGTCATGCTCATCAAATAACCGAGCCATAATCTAAAAGTTGCACGTGAATTGAAAGTCACAAAACAGTGTAGATAATCAGATTAAGAACAGGAGGTGCAGGTTTTACTCAACAAACATGACAGCTGTTTTGTGGAAAACTGGTGTTCCATTTCTGCCAGTTGTCCAGGCTAACAGTGACTACTGAAATGGAACACTGTTCCCAAGTGTCTGGCCTTTGGCCTATCTTCAGGCTGTTCAGACGGTTAATCAACATGTTCAATGCTGCCAAATATTAGCATGTTACACAGACGCACACACTGTTTCCCTCATCGCCATCCTGTCGTAACATTGACTTATTTCTGTAGCTGTCTGGCCACACATGCATCTTTACTCTATTCTGTTCTCTGAAAACTAGACTAGCATCTTCTCTCTCTGTCCCTATGTCCCTGACATCCTCCCTTTGTAAAATCTTGATTCATTTTTTGTCCCATCCTTCTGTTCGCCTCATAGATGTTTCTTCATAGCCCAGTCCTATGTACTGGTGAAGAAATGGAGTGAGGCACTGGTGTTGTATGAGAGGGTGCTGAAATACGCCAGGGATGTCCAGTCTAAGGCCAAGAGCCTCAACTACAGCCTGAAGGTTGATCATGTACACACTTGGACAGGAGCACACACTTACACAACTATACACACAGGTTTATTTGTTTTCCGGCGAGTTAGATTGTCTTTATGGTGGTGTCATGTAATCTCATAAAGTAGGGGTCATTTATGATGTCACAGTGGGAGAAATCCAACATAATTTAATTCTGTCATACATGCATACAGTACCGTACATGCTCTCCTACTTCACCTTTCACATACATTAATGCAAAAGCATACACATAAGACAGGCACACACATGTTTGCATAGACACGGCAAACAATCAGCACACACAAACCCCTACAAGTCACAACGTTTTCTCTACTTCAGTTTGAGTGCAACAGCATGCAAACATGGTTCAACATCTGTGTGAAATTAAATTAACATCCTCATATGCACAGCAATAATCAGGTTCTCTGTTCCAACTGTATTGAGGAATTGAACAGTTTGAACCTTGCTCTGATTCATATGGGATCAAAGCAGTGTTGGTGACAATGTACTGGCATCTTCACCAGTAACTTAACTGTTGTGTCTGGCTCCTACAGGATCTTCCTGATGTTCAGGAACTCATCGCTGAGGTCAACGCTGAGAAATACTCTCTTCAGGCTGCTGCCATTTTAGGTGAGAGCACACTTGAACTGGCAGCCTTTTTCTAGTGATTGTATTATTTATTTTTTGCTGTATGTTTACACTTGAATAGACTTATTCGGCTCTATTTTTACTGTTCAGCTTGTTGTGTGTGAGCGACGCTGAGGTTATGTGTGTGTGTTTTAGACACAGATGAGACGGCTGAAGTTCCCTCCCAGCAACAGGTGAAAGACAACAAGGTAAGAGGACAGAAACGACCAGACACTTTTTACATCATGATGGGCCTCGGTAAAAATACGTAAAAATGTTGAACCTCGTTACAACCAGTGGCATCAATTGACGGTCACAGTTAGGGCTGTGCGATATGGACAAAATGTTCTATCACGATAACGATAGATATCACAATATACTACGTTTTCTGTGGCCAGTCAGCGCAATCTCCCATCGATTTGTGAGACCAGATACCGTTTTATGTTATCTTTGCAATAAAACATATTTGTTGAGACGAGTCGAGTCTTTTGGCCAATCAGCTTCAAGAGAACTACGTCATCTTCCTCACTCTTCTTTTCACGGATCACGTTACTGGATATTTTCTCAGCTGGTTAACCTGCTACAATGAACACGAGTTTTGAGGTAAGTCCAGTTTGCTGCCGACGATGTAATTTGTTGTTGAACTAACTTGAGGTTAGGTAACTAGTTGGTAATGTAACGTTAACCTGCCAAATCAAGTTGAAGTGTCGTGATGATTTTTCCCTCGTGTTACAACATCACATTTTTCCCAAACTGTTTAACTTATAGACCAATGTTTTGTCAACGTCATTGTCACTCGTACTGACAAACGAGTCCCTGATGCCAGCTGATTCCGTTTTTCAGAATGAGAGGGCTTAAGGAAGAAGATGCTGTCTATGTAGTGCAACTTGACGCAGGGCTGAGGTGCAAATGGAGCTAAAAGTGGAGGGAGTGCAGCACATCTTCCCGCTGTCCCAGTATTTAAAAGAACAAACGGAATGCTAAATGCAGCCTCTGCTCAAAGATCAGGTAATCAATTACAGCAACAAGGGCTCACATGCTCTCAGCACATGGCCAGACAGAGGTGTACACCATAATGACCACAGCAAGTGTACTTCTGGTCCCAACAGTCCCAAGTGCAGTTGCTCCCAAGGGCCCCGAAACAAAAGGAGAGAGTTAATGTGTCTTTACCTTCATTTCAGCGGGCTGCTAATGCAGAGGTGTGTATAGATTAGAAGATTGCAGTTTTCTGCGTCACTAAGTTAAATCACAACTATTGTTGTACTGTTGATGATCTACTCTGGCAAATGTCAAGTAGCCTATCAGAACACATTGCACAGGGTGTGTTTATTCAATTTAAATAGTTGTAGGAAACTAAATACATTTATTGCAAATACAAGATAGGCTACATGTCTAACAGCGTTACAGTAACAATGCTTGTGTGTAGTATGTATGACATAGTAGATGATGTATGTATATGATGTAATTAAGTAAATGTAGTATGTATATGATATGTAAGTCAATTTGGATAAAAGCGGCTGCTAAAATGCCGTAATAGAATCAAGCCATACAGCCACAGGGTTTTACTGATGAAAATCAAAAACGTTTATTTATTTTTGTCTAGGCGATGGTTCTCGCTACTCTTACTGAACATTCGCTGCTGTTTACCTTTCACACCCGAGATGGTGAAGTTGGCCCAGGCTCTGGCTGCAGACAAAGTGGCGCTGAGGAAACGAGCACTTGAAGGACTTGTACAGGCCAAAAGGCTGAAGAAATTAGCCACAACTTGCTGGTCAACTCCACTAGAGCTGAAACATTGGTGTCAATAAATGTGGTTTTTTTGCCTAAAGTAAATGTTGTCTTTTCCCTTAATTTTCTTCTCAGAGTGCACCAGAATGCTACATTTGTTACCTTTTTGGCCTCTTGAGTTTGCAGGTATGCTTAGATTGTGTTGCGTGTCTAATGGTGTCTTTACATTGACTCAACAGAAACGTTATTATCATAGCGTTTGGTCAAATGTAGCGGAGCTGCGTGGTCCTGATTACATAGAGCCACGCTCATAAGAGCTGACGATCGATTGTGTAAAAAATAAATAACAAATCTGTCTGTTAATCAGTGGAATCATTAGCGTGACTGAAAACTATAACAGGCAGTTCAAAAATGCAAGAGTTTTGTTCTGTGTCACGTTCCTCCTTGTTTTGTTTGTTATTCCAGTCCATGTGTAGAGAAAGTAAAGATTGTTTGGGAATGACGTAAAATATGTCTGTAAATCAATTCTGCTTTTTTATGGCAATGGCGGTAGAAACGATAGATGAAAATATCTACCGATAGACATTTTTCTATCGTCCCACGATATATATCGTCATATCGAACAGCCCATGTCACGATGCCTCCACACCACTAAGATAAGACAAACTTTTGTCCCGCAAGGGGAAATTTGTCTTGGATAAAGTGCTGCTGCTGTAAAAAGAGACGTGAACACAGACTTTAACACACATAGACAAATATCTGACAAGACGACAAACTACCATCATCAATGTAAAACATAAGACGGTACAGTATGCAGACATCCACTAAGTAAGTATTAGGCGTGTTAGGCCTTTGCAACTAGATGCAGGAAGCCAGTTCCGTCTTTCATAACTGAGAAGTTGGATGATGTATTATTGTGACAGTGTCCAAGTCTTGTTGTGTTTTATGAACATCACACCATTTAAATACTAACTTTGTCTTCCTTTACTAAAGCTACATGACAAAAACGTTTTCCTTTTTTTAGAGCTTTACAAAGCAGGACCTCCTTAGTTATTAAAACGGTTTAAATTATCCCTGATTACCATATATTGTTTTAATATACCCTCTCTCCTTTTCACTCATCCATGCAGCGCCTCTGCGACCGCCTGGAGACCTTCCGACTTGACCCTGCCCTCGTGGGCAAGCAGCCTAATCTGGTCCAGTTCCCTCCCGACTTCCAGCCAATCCCCTGCAAGCCCTTGTTCTTTGACCTTGCGCTCAACCATGTGGCTTTCCCGCCCCTGGATGACAAGGTGGAGCAGAAGGGCAAGGGCGGCCTGACCGGCTATATCAAGGGCATCTTTGGTTTTGGCAGCTAAAGCCCCAGGCTTTGGTGAGGCCTGCAGAGGAAGGCCACAAGGCCCTCAGTCCACCACGAACAACCAGACTTGGGTCAGTTGTTAATTAGAATCACTCGGTTACTTTTAGTGTTCTGCCTAAAGTGCAAGATGGGTGGAATTGGCAATTTTGAGGCAGTCAGATTATGTCCAATCTTCCAGGCAAGATCATCATCAATTTGAAGTAGCAATATGACCCAAGTCTAACTGCCATCATTGGTATTAACATCAGGCTGAATGGGTTCCTAGTATACTGGCTCCATCTGAGCCATGGTGATGTCGCTATGATCAAGTTTTACAGGTTTCTATGCCTTGTTCTTTTTACTTACACAGCCATGGTCTCAATGTTTCTGTTTTTGTTTATGTAAGCGCCATAGAATTTGAATTGGATAGAACAGACTTTCCCATTAAAATCAACGTCCCAGGATGGTCAGAGCGGTGGCCATTTTTATGTGTACCGTTAGGCTAACGTCCATCATTTTATGGTGTACTACTCAAATGACCACAACAAACAGTGGGAAGTCTGTTCTGTCCAATTCAAATTCTATGGTAAGCGCCTTCATGTAATTAAGTCTCAATTTTTGTATATGAGAGAGATTTCAATTATTCGTGTTAAGGTTTCTTAAACCATTGAGATCCAGATTTAGTAAATGGGACCCGCTTGGCATAGCGGTGCTCATGGAATGTGGGGAACCACCACAAATAAGCCTGCAATCCATTTTGAGTCCTGGCCTGTAGTTTGAGAAACCCTGGCTGATGTGTTTTATCAATCATTGTGTCAGAAGATTACAATGTTGAAGCGCAGGGACAGGATAACGCACGACAAAGCCAATGCCGTCAAGACCGTCTCATTACCTGGAATGTCTGTTCTTAAATTGTTGCTAATAACAATATTATTACAGTTCTCAAGGTGGAGAACAACCACAGAACTTGAATGGCTAGAACAGACTTTCCCATTCAAATCAACGTTCCAGGATGGTCGGAGTGGCTGCCATTTTTATGTGTACCGTTGGGCTAGCGTCCTTGTATAGCGACTTATGACAAGTCGCCAACAAGCGGTTTTTCAGCAACAACCAAAGGGCCTTTGCCATGCTGCTATGGATTGCTAATATATGCTAATGTTGACTATGGGTGCTTTCGTAAATTCACTCTGCTCTGGTTTCAACGTCATAGAGCGCTCTGAAATCAGTTAATTTACGGTCAGTAGATACTCGTTAACATTGCCGTTTTCATCTTTTTAAAATTAATTCAAATGAACATTAATTTATCCCATGCATAAACATGATTATTGCCCGTTTTGTTACACGTAGATCCTTTTCTGCTCCCAGAGCACAGTGCTCTGAATTTTAGAACGGGGGCTCTGAGCGCTCTGAATTTCTGAACGACCCCGGGTACGCTCCGGCGCTCTCAGAGCGTATTTACCAACGCACCCTAGAAGAGCTAGCGAGAGAAGTACAGTCTTTGATAACCTCGTCGCTAACGTCAGCTTTCAGTTGAGTCTGTTGAGCTCTCGTGCAGCAGGCACATCTGCAGTTCTCAAGCAAATGTGACAGACTTTACGGCCTTAATGCCCAGACCTGCGTTGTCACCATAGAAACTAACCCTTACAATTCCATAGTCGCCATTTTATGCCATACTACTGGTGAAACAGTGGAAGGACTGTTCCATCCATTCAAGTTCTGTGGGCACAACACAGTCAGACAATGGTCCAACTGCTTGAACTTATAATCATCATGCTATTAATGTTGTCCAACGGTCTAGATGGATTCCTATTGGTTTTAAATGTGCAATACAAGGGACTGGCAGAGGAGCAGATTATATCAACATTGAGGTGGGGAAAGTATGAGCACAGGCACAGTTCTTTAGATTTTAATGGCAAAGTAATATTTTCAACAATATATTAACATCCTTAACTGACCTCATTTGCCCATGATAACTGGTTTTACACTAGCCAGAGAACTGTTTCAGTGTCACTCCTACCAACTCTCTTAATTTAAGCTTTACTCTTACTAATTTCCTATTTTAGGTTTTTCCTCCCCTCCAGTGCTCTGTTAAGTTGGGCGTGCTGGAATATTTCCATGCGCTTTACCTCGTGCAGCCTGGGAAATTATTTACTCATAAGTAATGTGTATTGGAAAATGAAAGGGTGTGAACTGAAAGAGCAATGAAACGACTGACAGGAATGTATGATTTGATGTGGTTTCCAGGCCTCTAATTAAAAACACGTGCATCAAACATTGCTTGTACGCTGTCCTTTTATTCCATCCTTGACCTCTTCATTCATTCACTTCTCAAAATGAAAATTGAGTGTCCTTACTTATTCCTGTTATGGATAATATTGCAAAGATGGCTGCAGGACCACAGTGGGGGGGAAATGCTGGCTTTATTGTAGCATCCTCTGATTTGATTTGTTAAAGGTATTTTTAAAGTCATTAAAGAAGGAAGGAAGTAAATCCTACGAAGTAAAACTTAAATTCTCAGACTTGAGAGTTGTTAGGTGTGTGTGTGTGTATCCAGTTCTGTCTTGGGTGTGGATGTGTAAGGAGTGCGATGCCTCAGTAGGGTGTGTTTGACTTTACTTGGTGTAAATGCATTTGCATACTGTAGGTATGAACGGTCCTGTGGGTGCGTTTACTTGAACACAGGCGAGCGTCGTGACTTGCTACATTGTAACAAGCAGAATCACAAGCATCTCATGAAATGGATTAGCTGTCCCTCCAGTCATGGCGTCTCTTCCTGATGTCTTATCTGTGGCCTGTCATCGCTCTGCTCTGTGCACATTCCTGGTCGCTCCAGACGCACTGAAATGTATTCTGTCCTCGTGGAACAAATGGTGTCTCTGGATGAGGTAGAGATTAATACTTACCTGCAGGACGAAAGTTGTACAGTACCACTTAACAATCTGCTGAATTAAATGCTCATTTGTTGTTGAAAGATTGGTACACACCTTTCCTTTGCTAAATCCACACGGGCTTTGCGCAGCATTTTGCTGCCGTGGGAAGAAAAATCTAAAATGCCATCTTTTCAGCAATAGGAAAAAACGGCTTGTTTTTCTGTTGACAACCACCCGTTCTTGTTATGTGCGTTACACACTTTCTCAGTACCAAGGTACAGGACGAGCGTCAAGGTTTTGACACACCATATTTATTCTGTAAACCATACACCCGTCCTGTGTGAGACTGACACACCTTTACTCTGTGCTTCTACCTTGTTCAAAATGCTGCAGCTAGGATTTAACTGGCACCAAACATAGACACCATATTACCCCAATCTTAGCACATATGCACTGGCTCAGCTATACTGCTGATCTTTTAACTCCTTATGAGCCAATGTATTATCTGAGGCTATTTGTATTGTACTTGGGATCTGAATATGCTGCCCAATTATATCTCCTCCAACAATAGAATAGTGTCTTTTGCCATCTGAACAAAATCTCTTGTGCCAGACAAGTGGACGCACCCAGAAATACTGTGACCGGGTTGATCAAAAATGTGTGCTCTCAGCGGCCCCCCTCATTCTGTTGCAATGAAAGCTGCCTAGCTGCATTCCTCGCCATGATGTGCCTTTGTTGATACGCTGCAGAGAGACGCCCTTATCCTGAATGACTCGTATGTCTTTGGCTTTGGCACAGATGCAATGCATGGTGTCTTTAAGCGTAGAGTTACGGCATGGAGGCATTATGTAGTCGACTATCTTTTTGGCCCCATTTTTTGATTTGTTGACCGTAACGTGATGAAAGTTTATCAAGGCCCTCACTGACAGTGTAAAGTTGGGTAACGCTTTCAATTACAGGCCATCAATTACGTAGTACTGACTGGAAATAACTAAGTAATTTCCAATGAAATAGATGTAACTCTTTATAGCATTAGAATGACCGGTAACTACTAAGTTACAAATAAAGGTGCTATGTCCGTTCTGTTGTTTCTGTGTTTGTGTAGAGTTACTATGGAGCCTGTTTGTATACCTATGTAAATATTGTACATAGTTAGTATTGGTATTTATTTTCTCAAATATATAATGTATTGTATGTATTCTACATTATAAGCAAATGAAAACCTAATGAAAAAACATGTTTCTGCACAGGTGTCGTCACTTTCTGTAAGAATCAATGGAGAGTGTTTCTTCCTTTGGAAGCCAGTTCATCTTTCACCTCCAGCACCTTTCTAAGTTTTCACAAGTGTGTGGTAGTGCCACTTATCTAATACAATTACTGATAAAAATCACCTTTTTTAAACTTGTATATTACTCAGTAGTTAGCAGTCATTCCAACGCTATAAATAGTTATTACATCTATTTTACCTGGATATTACTTAGTTACTTCCCATCATTACTGCACAATTAACGGCTTGTAATTCAAAGGGTTGCCTAAAGTGGTGTGTGAGCGTGGCAAGTCAAATACTTGGTTATCAGAAGACATCATTCCTATCACTTGAATTTCAAGTTAAATCGGTTTCTTGGCCCTGTAACAATACCGTTAGGATTTGGAATCAAGTCTCTATCTCCGTTACTTTCATAGTTATGGAAACAACAAAAACCACAATTGTCTCAGATCCAGAAACACAATGATGGCTATTAGCACCCTTAGTCTGTGATTACCGTTTCTCCATATACATGAATGATTGGGTACCGTGTACATAGCACTGTCCTTTCTTCTTCACATATTGGCCGGGTGTTGAATTACCACAATGCCTTTAATTAGATTTCTCCCAACCCCGTTTGCTGGTGTATTCACTAATCCCCGCGGGAACTCAATGTCCATCCAGACCCTTGGAAATTATACATCCATGTTAGTTAAAGGGCCTCTGCTCCCTGCGAGGGACGGAGTGTGTGACGGGGGCCCTGGTGAAAAGGCTGGGCAGGACAAAAGGAGGGAGGGAGGGGAAGAGAGGGAGGTATTGCGTGGAACAGGTCGGTCCGGTCCTCCTCTACAAGGTGGATGTCTGGGCGGTGACACACCTGTTACCTGGGAGGGGCAGAGAGGGGAGAAGCTGACATGAGCAACACACACACACACACACACACACATATCGCAGACAAGAAGGTGGGGAGTGTGTGTGTGTTTGGAAAAGCCAAAGAGAGAGGAAAGGCAGAGTGGGAGCCAGAGGGTGAGGAAGACAGACGCAGAAGGAGTGAGAGAGAGAGAGAGTTCTGTGGGACCCCGGCTCGACCCCCCCACACGACCCCCAGGATGTTTAAGAGAAAGGAGAATAAGGAGAGTACGCTGAAGGTCTCCGGCAAGATCAGCAAGTGAGTCCCCGTCCCCCCAGGAGTGTGCATGTATGAATATGTGTGTGTGTGTGGTGCTATCTCGGTCATGTCCCCCCTCCTCTCCTTCTCCCCATGCCGAGGACTGTGTCATATTTCCTATGAGTGCCGTCGTCCTCTTTCTGTGTGTGTGTGTTCTGGATTCCCACTTGCTTCATTCATTGTTGAAGCGTTGGGTTGAAGAGATTTGATGTAAATGTGCTCAGGGAAGTGAATCCTCTGGGATGGCTAAAGCTTCTTGAGAGGCTTGCCAGCGTGTTTCAGAGACCAGTTGGAGCTGGTGAAAAGTGTGTGTTTGGGACCTATAGTTGAGATTCTTAGAAAGGGAGGGGAAATGATTATATCATCATTGATGTAGCGATCGTTCCAAAGTTAGAGAAAGGTTCCTGGTGGAGAGGTGCGGCAGTGCGATGTTTTCCAAGAAAGGTCCAGAAAACAAATCATCCAATCCACAGAGGGATGTGTCATTATTCTCAAATCAAATGATGATTATGCAGTGTGCGTTGCCTGAGCCAGTTCTGTGTCCCGGGGCGCTGTCAGGTCTGGCAACTGTTTATAATGTAGAAATGAGTGACACTGATTCAAGTTGGCAAGAAAAGTGACATTGTTTCACAATAAGACTGCTGCTTGAGAGAGACAGGTTGAAATGCTTGTAACCTGAAAACGGAGAAGCTGGCGATGTATAGCCAGCCATGTTGACTGAAAGGCTCGTATCATTTAAATATGTGAAGTGTCCAACCTTTTACAGACGACTGGACGTTTTCTTAAGACCAAATATTTACGTGTCTTTTATGCAGTATGTCTCCCTCTGTGTGAGAACAGACGCTCACTCATCCTGCAGGACTTCAGTAAGATTTTGCTGGTCATCTTTAATTGAAGGACGCATTCAAATGAATGAAAACCAAAAAGGTGCCGAGGTGTCACGACTTGGTGCAGTAACCGGTTTAGAGAGGGAGACTGTGAGCAGCCAAACATGAATTGAACGTCTTCACCTTGGACTCGGTAAACGTCGCATGAATTTGTCCGCCTGAGCTCAGCTGCAGATAAAGAGGGGAGGTGAAATAGTTCCACCCTGCCTTGTTCCTGTCGGACTGATGGGGTGTGATGAGGGCGTGGCAGGTCGTGCTTGGGGTTGTGCTGCCACCTTTGTGAGAACAGACTCGTGAAAAGATGATTTCATTCATGCAATAGCATTCAACTCAGTCATCAACATCTGTGACGAGACCCGTCAGCAATAAGAGAGAACCTTGCTCCTGCCCTGGACATGTGGTCTAACTGCTGTGGTGTGATGAGGGCCGAGCCAGGCCGGGCCGGGTCGGGCAGCCTGTACCGCTCAGCTGGTGTTCTCTGTTATGTGGGCGATGGCTCCTAATCCACACCATTATGGTGTGGACAGGGCATTTAAAGGGAATGTCCTCATTTGGCACTTAAAGTCCCTCAACCATCTATTAAAAGTGTTAAGGCAGCTCAAGGTAACCGATGGGTTCGTCGTACACCAAACGCAAAGAAAAGTTACAAGCATGGCTTATGAATTAGAGTAGAGTGTCTTACAGTGCTGTATTTTCCTTCAGCCAATGGAATCTTAGCATTTCAAAAGGCTGGGTGGAGTGTGTGTGTGTGTGTGTGTGTGTGTGTGTGTGTGTGTGTGTGTGCGTCACCATGTGGGTGCTGGTATGGTGTATAGAGGCAGGTGACGTGATGCCTAAGCACTGTTGTCCACGGATTACGGAGGCAGCCATCTTGTTGTGCGGGTGGTATCCGTCAGTTGCATCACAGC
>OMOT01040896.1:0-11212 GCA_900312575.1 Acanthochaenus luetkenii | reverse complement strand
ACAGCCTGTGTTGTTGGCGACACAGCCATTTGATAATGACTCATTGGTCCATGATTGATGACCGTCGATTGGAACAACTTCCCAGTGTCCAAGGTCAATTCCTTTGACTCCTCAGTGAACATCAGGCAGGTTGTAGGTTTAGCTCTACCATCACTTCTCGGAGGCAGAAACAATCGGATCGGTTGAGCTAAGACTGCAATCTTCGGTCAGCGGGCGAAAGGTATAAGGAAACACAAAAGAAAGTTGACTCGTTAACTCATATTTAACACAACCCTCTAAGCAGCAATCGTTCTTAAAGGGTTTAGCGAAACGAGGCTCCACTGTGTTCTCCAAGGAAAATATACCATTCCGGCACAACTCTCTTGAGTGCTGTTTGTGAAGCGCTCCATACTATCTACAGCATCTCTCTGGTCACCTGAACACCTCGACTCCAAGCCCGCACGCTGCACACACGCTCCCGACACCCCCTGAAAATCGACACTCTCCCTGGGAGAACATGCCCCAGATCAGAGATAGGGAACACACACACACCCATGCTGCATACAAAGAGACGCACACATACTGTATGCATGTATGAATAGGCGGGTAAACACACACATTCATTCTATCCCACACAGACGTACAGACGCAACAAATGGTAAGTGTGACCCTTCATTCAGCCTGTTGTCCAACGATTTATAATGAGGGACAGAAGGGCTCTAGCCTGACAGTGCAGATAAAGGAGACAGATGTACTTCTGCCACCCACGTCCTGACCAACCTCTCTTACTATCCCCGGCCCCCAGTCCTCAATTGTAATATTAAGACATAGTAAGGAAGGCAACTTCATATTGGGGTTTGGGGGGGAATCTTGTTGTTGTCCTTTCAAAAGCACAGTCGGTCACTGGAGCAGGTGATGTATCGTAATCAGACCTGGGTTGAATTACAAAAACAAAAAAAGGAGCTTGAAGAGGCGGTGAAAACACGCAGCCCATATTTGGTTCGCCAGCTCCAACTGAAGGATTACATGCTCGTCTATGGGCCGAGAAAAGTCTACGAGCTTTAGTCTTGTGAAAACCTTTCAGATCCCCAATTGATCAACTCCAAAATGCGTGGCGGCCGAGCTGAAAACAAGGCCGTGTTTCTTGGTTTGTGAAGGGTGAGCTTTAGATATGGTAGTGGATTCACTGTTGGGTGTGATTTTGGTACCGCAACATACACCTGCAGTAGTTACACTCACACAATATATAAGTTAGGCTACAGGCTCATATAACGGTTGTGCTTGCAAGCGGTTTATACATCATATGAGTGACTGTGACAATCTACACCATACTTCCCCATGAGAGTGAATCTCATCTCATATGGACAAATATGTTAAGGAATGATGCTTCTTCGTGCCTGAGGTGTGTGTGTGTGTGTGTGTGCACGTGCACGTGCAGCACATACCTTGCGCTCCTGCTGAGTGAGCAGGAATAGGGAGGCCATTGTCACATGTGCTGCAAAACTAGAATGCCACCCAGCTAAGTGAGTCCGTCAGTCAGCCGGGGGAATGAGTAACAGGGTGTCTCATCCCCTGCTGCATTCCACTGTCGCTCTGCCATTTTGAAATACTACCAAATTGCGTTTCGGTCATCGTAAATCTGTCTCCTAGTTTATGTATGGTGTGTTTGCTTGTTTTGTCCCGTAGAGACTCTTTGAGGCAGTTTTGGTATGTAGTTCAAGTAACTAACTGGGTTCGCCCATATTCTTCCGTTGAGCGTTGCTTGTTTTTTCAAAGTTGTTTGTCATAAGTGAACTATTTTCAGGTTGTATGGAAAAATAAACACGCGGGGCAAACATGTACCTAACATATATGATGAAAGCCTGAGTCTGTCTTGTAATATCAGATCATATTTCAGTGGGGAGATTATGACATTTGATTGCTTGTATGAATAAAAACCCAACGAGAAGGGATTGTGGACCGTCTCTCTCGGCTTCGCTTTCCCTCTCCAGCTGATGTGAAACAGATTTGAGGGCAAATGCTTCATATGTTACGATCAACTGAGGAGACCCCAAACGCACGACTCCGGGGGAGACAGACAGACAGACAGACAGACAGACAGGTAGCGAACCTAAAGCACACGGAAGCAGAGTTTAGATACAACCTTGGAATTGCACAGCGTGGAAGCACGTGTGACATGTGTCGAGGCCGGGATCTACCGCATAACAGAGATAGCGATCTGGCGATCAGGGTTTATATGCACAGGAGTTGATGAGCTAGATGGAAGGGCAGGTGTGTAGGTAGTCAACATCAGGTGAGCAGGAGCCTCAGTGAACATTGTCCACCTGGGGTCTCCCCGATTAGTTCACATAGAAGAGAGAAAAGGGGGAAAAGAAACACATCTTCTCTGTTCTGTCTCTTCCCAGTCGTTTTGGTCGTGCATCTTTCTGAAATCAACATTTGAAGTTTAGGGCCCAGTTTCCCCCCAAAACTATACAAATATATGTTTGTTGTTGATTTTTTTAATCACTGATCCCCCCTGCAGGACCCAGGCCAGCAGCTTGGCCTTGCTGATTGCCCGGATGCAAAAGAATGCCGACCAGGTGGAGAAAGACGTCCTTAAGGCTGAGCAACTGCTGTCTGTGGTGAGAATCAGTCACGCATGCTTGTACATACACGCATGCACACACTCAAATGTACACACAAACACACATATATCCTTTCGTCTTAGCCTGCTTCGTCACTTTTCACGTCTCTTTTACCCTCATTAAAAGAGTTGAGTTATTTCTCCAGGATGCCGAGAACGACAAGAAAGAGCTGCCCGTCCAGCACCAGAATGAGATAGCGGACAGGCTGGGCGAGGCCGAGGGCCTGCTGAAAGACCTCTTCCTGGACGTCGACAAGGCCAAGAAGCTCAAACACCCGCAGGGCAGGGAGATCGAGAGCGAGTGAGTTGGTTACAGAATACATCCAAAAGAATCAGGAGTGCCCTGTGCAGGAAAAACTATTCATGATAATATCAAGAATAATCGCTTTAGTGCTTTACATTCAAAACACAAAGACACAGTGAATAAATCAAGTTTGATAAACATGATGAAAAGAGAAAACAACAAATGGCGATGAGTTGCAATCAATCTTTATTTATATAGCCCTTTTATACAAGTATGTCTCAAAGGGCTTTACATTGCATGCATCAATACATAGTACATCACACCATGCACCACACTACACACAAACACATATCTGCATGTCTTTGACTGTGGGAGGAAACCGGAGCACCCGGAGGAAACCCACGCGAACACGGGGAGAACATGCAAACTCCACACAGAAAGGACCAGGTGAGATTTGAACCCAGGACCTTCTTGCTGTGAGGCGACAGTGCTAACCACTGCGCCACCATGCCGCATTAACTGAACACAGAGAATTCTGAACTCTGATTCAATTCCCAAAAGGTTCACTGCCCACAAGCAGGCTTGGATGCTGACGCGCTAAATATTTGTTTATTTTTTCGAATTGCAATTAGGTAGCAGCCACACAATTTGTGTATTGAATTATTTATACCGTAAAGGCCAAACTCTTTAATAGATACTGTTATCAAGTGTGTGCTAACATTGGTTTTGGTGCCTCAATTATATGGGGATTTAGTGGATTCAATACACGCTAATCAAAGTGCAGCTTTCCTACGTTTTAGGAAACACGATGGGATGTAATTTTATATCCTTCCTAGTTGCTTAGACAGTTTGGCCCATATCATTAAGCACTCACCACTATCTCCTTATACCAGACATAAAATAACCAGTTTGTCCTACTATAACCTGTGATGTACAGTTCCAAAGAGAATACGTTGCAAAATATATAAAGTTGACTGGGAGAGCATGCAGGATGATTTACTGTTAAATGATTAAAAATAGCCAGCTGAAATGACCATTGCCAAGCTTATCCTTTGGATGTAAACAATGAAGACAATTAACATAGCAAGACCTCAAAGTCAATATCCCAGCCACTGTGAACAGAGCAGCTCCAGTTATTAACCAACAAGTACCAATACATGCATCTTATCATCCATTCTCCACCCTAACGCTAATACTATACTCATCTGCCCCCTCTCTGTCCTCTTGGCGACTGCAGTGTCAGCCACCTCCATGAGCGCTGGCTGAAGGACTGTGCCTTCTACCGGGACGTCTATGAGCAGGTCGACGACGTGTCGCTGATGCCCAGAATTGACTGGGCTCCTGTTCTCAACCAGAAGCAGGTATGTGTAATAATACTGTCTAAACAGCTGGGCCAGTATGCTGAACAATTCTAAGATTATGAATACTGGGTTGGACTTTAATAGGGCTGATGACTGGGAACAGGACAGATTCCCATATTGAAAATGTGTACACTAATAGAACTGTAAGGTGTTTTGGATAAACGCGTCGACCAAGTGCCATATGTCACGTTTTACGTGATGGTCATGTGACCCGACCAGTGGTGTTACATCAGTGGTCCTCTTCACTTATAGATATTTCAAACGGCATAACTGTGCCCCCCCCCCAAAAAAAAAAAAATATACTGCTTATTAACTCATCATGACGTTCAACATGTCCAATTGCATTACTGATCTACTCAAAGTACATGAGTCCAAGCATCCTGCTTTATTAAAGACAGAGGAGCATACAGCCCTTTTTCTTAGTTACGTACAGTACGTGTTGCTTTCCCACTAACAATCTGTGTGTGATTGTCAGTCAATCAAACAATCAAGCAATTCAACGTTATTGTTTATTCTTGTTTATTTGTCATTATTTCGCTGAAGGGAAACTGTCCTGGTGCATGAGAACATACAAAAGTAACGTTATATAAAACATAGCATAAGACACAATAATCCTAAATGAAGAACATCATCATCCATAGAACAGCATGAAAATAAACAGCTTTAACAATAGACTCCTGACTATCCTATAATTAACCAGTGTGAAACAAGTGATAACGGCACGGGAAATAAAAGAGTTCCTGGCTAAAGTGTGTGTGTGTGTGTGTGTGAGAGTGAGTGAACACATGCATGCACTCTTCTCTGCATGCCGTTAACGGTCTCCCTCTGGTGTCTGCGTTCTCAGAAAGAGGTGAACACAGAGGAGTTTGGCCCCACCATGGCAGATCTGAAGAAGCAGATCGCTGCCCACAACATCCTCCACAAGGAGATCGAGGCCTACAGCTCCCAGCTCAACGTCAGCTCGGCTGGCAGCAAGGTGAACAAACGCTCCAGGATGTCTACATTGGCCACGAGGAAAGATGGGATGTCTTCACTTAAGCAGAACCCTTGACGTTCCGCTTGCCCTCGTTACTCAGTTTGATCTAAAACGGTCTCTAGCAGCTTAATGGAAGTGTTGCTGTCATATTTGGTGAATGTGTTATGATGTTGTCAGTCATGGAAATTCTGGTGATCTTGTCCTTTAGGAGAAATATACAGCCATCAAGAAACAATACAACAACCTGCTGGTGAGTTGTGACCATAACTATTCATAACTGTTCACATTCTTGACCATAAAGACTGTAGATGTACAGTTATTGTGAAATCATTGAGGAATGTCTTGTCACTTTGTTGCCTTCAAGTGTCCCTGATGTTGCAGCTTTGATGCGTCTATATTCAGGACTTCTCAAGCTTTACATACTTTCATCCCAGGACAACTCCAAGTGGCGTCGCCACTACCTGAGCAGCCTGTACGACTACATGCAGGGCTGCAGCAAGGAACTGGCCTTCCTGGGAGAAGAACAGGAGAAGATCAAGAAGCAGGACTGGAGTGACTGTATGGTGGACCCGCCTGACGTCCGCAGGCAGTATGAGGTCAGAGCTCACAGGTTATTTGAACGCCGTTGCAGTAAAAGATTCCTGCGAAGTCTAAATAATTCCCATGACCAGGACGGATATTTGCTTAGCTGAATGGTAGATGTTTGATTTCCAACGTGAGGAAAAGTGGGTATGATGCAGTGCAGCAGGTCACAGTTCCAGATAAGCTGAACTTGCAGGTAGCTATCGGAATAGAAAGGGGTTGGTGTTGGTCGACCGAAATGATTTAGATCCAGATGTTTTCTCTCTATTGGGACGACAAGACGTTACTAAGCCCACTTTGATTTGACCTCAATCAGAACTTCAAGAACAACAGTCTGCTGGCCCATGAGACCGAGGTGAACAAACTCCAGGACGACGGAGACCGACTCATAGACCTGAAGCACCCTGCCAGCTCCACAATACAGGTACCTGTCATTACCTAGAGGGTGCAAAGGCATGAAAAGCTTAAAAGGCCAAAACCTGTCTCGAACAAATCCTCTTGTTCTCGTCAACAATCCTCCGATTTGTACTGTAAAGCACTTTGGTACAACTTCGGTTGGTTTTAAATGTGCTATATAAATAAAAGTTGACTTGACTTGACAGGATGAAAGTCACACGTTGTCTCGTAGACCTTAGAGAGTCTAAACATGGCCTCCGGGTCCAGGGTTCCAGTGTTGACTGTATCCTGATGTCGAACTCTTCCCATTCCCAGGCTCAGAGAGATGCCGTCCGGAACGATTGGCAGAAATTCCTCAATCTCTGCATTTGTCAAGAGACACATCTGGACAACGTGGAGGACTTCAAAAAGGTAAACACTTCTTTCATCATTTCAAATGAAATGTGATTAGCTCCCATATAGCCTTCAAACGTTAGACTGCTCAACCTTATTCAACATTACAGGACAGGCTTTGCTTGTCTGTTATTAAACAAGTTGAGCTTGTTCACTCATTGTTTGTGGTCATACAATACACCAATCTGTCTTTGTCACAATGTGTGTGTGAGTCAGTGACTTAAGCGTGATTGAGGATATGAGCACATTGTGTCTTTTCACTGCACCGAATGGTTTTCCTTGCCAGGGTGGCACATTTTAATTTTACATTGCCATTTATTGATAGTGCATCCTTAATGTCCTCTCTTTCACCCCCACTCTTTCCCCCTATCCTTTTATACACATATAGTTCATACTTTTGTACATTACATGTGTATAAATAATTAGTTTTTACAATCTGTATCCTTGTATATTGCCAGTTGTACATGAGGAAGGACTTTCACAGAATAACAAATAATGCGACACAGTATCTCAGTCATTGGTGCAAAGAAAATCCCCAATCGTACAAACAAATCATCATAATGCTTTAATATTACATCCCATTCCCAGTACCAAATGGACACCGAGCAACTGTCAGAGACCCTGACCAAACTCAACAACAGCCTGGACCCCAAGGCTGTCAGCAAGCAGAGCAACTCCGAGACGCTGCTACAGCTCGAGGTACGTGGGAGCTCAGAGGGTCATTACAGGTCAAAGAAAGTTTGATTCATAGCGGACAAAATTGTGATTTAATCATAATCCAGGATACGATGAGAATTCGTGTTCATAGGGTGTCTAAGATATGTCTCCCTCTCTTTCCTGCCAGGCGGAGGACAAGACTGTACAGCGTAGTGAGCAGCTGCTGGCTGACCTGAGGAGGTGCAGCACCACCATCGCTCCTCTGAAGCTACGTCGCAACGCCCCCAGTAGACACACCACAGTAGAGTCCCTCTGTGACTGGGAGACAGACAAGGTGGAGCTTCCTAACCTTTAACCTTTGACCAAGGTGTATGGGACAAGAAAAGGTTGAGACTGTCAAATGTCTACAATTGAGATTTTACAGTTTAGGCATTCTCATCCATACACAGAAAATGTTCCAGTGTTAATAAAGGTAGATTTTTTCCGGTGACAGTGACACTTATGAGTGTGAACTGATACGGCTCTGGGGCGGCTGTGCAGAACAACAAAGGTTTTACATGAACTGGTTTAGCTGTGTAGCGTCTTACAATAAAAGCAATAGTGGAAAAATCAGTTTGTCAACCTGGTGATCACAAGTAGCCGTGTAAAGCCTAAGGAACAACAACACAACTTTGATCACTTTTAACTTTTATTCAGCTCTATTCAAGTCAGAGACTGCTGGCACAGAGATGTATACTCTGTTCTCTCAAAGCTGGACACTGGACTCTCCCCAGCAAAATCACATTCCCAAAGCGCACCAGAGTAACTTCATGTGTCTACAGTATTTTGAGCATGTTTAGAATAATTTATTATTATCATTATTATTTTCGTCTAGGCTTCTCTGTTAAGAGGGGATAGGTTCACCCTGAAATCTATCTCAGCCAATGAGAACTGGGATGTTGTTTCCAGTGATGGAGCAACCAAAACCTTCCCAGGAGTTTGCTTCCAGATCCCACCGCCTGACCCAGAGGCCATTGACAATGTGGACCTGTGAGTAATGCAAGACTACATTGCTATGTAACTTTAATGAGTTCTGCGAGAATATATCAGTACAGCACTGTTCATCTAATAGTGCATCTGATGTGGGTGGGATCAGGATCTGGCTGATGGTAGTTGTACTCTTGTGTGCAGATATGTAAAGAATGTATTGATTTCCTCTCTGTCTGTCTGTCTCTGCTTTAATTCATTAGGCTGGGCGGTGAACTGGCAGACGTTAAGAAGAGAAGAGCTGCTCTGTTAGCATCCCTGAAGAATCACAACACAGACGTCTGCAGGTCCCAAAGAGCAGGTCAATACCAATCTATCAATCTATCTACCAAATAACCATCAGTCACCCCTAAAACATCATTGATTAATTTCATAGACCATGGTCATTATTTGCTACCAACTGCAAAAATAGACCTGCATTCATCTTTAAGCCATAATCAGTCAATCCATCAACCAATCAATCGTCCTGTTTCCTCAATCAGGCCCAGTGTCTGCTGTCCCGCTGAGTCCCAAAGCGGCAGCCCTGGCTGAGCAGCTGGACGAGCTGGACAGAGCCCTGGTCCAGACTGAGCAGGACGTCCTGAGCCGCCTGAGAGCCCCGCTGAACCGCAGCGACCCGGCCGCAGATCTGGCCAACAGGCTGAAGGAGCAGGAGGTGAGAGACACGAATCAGCCCACCAACAGAGCTACTGCAGAGATAGACGCTGGGGACAATTTGAGTCGGGATGACAAAAGATCGCATTGTCCTTGTTGGCACATTTTTAGCAAGAATTCCCTTTGTCAGCTCTTTAGGTTTAGGGAAAATGTGTGTATAACCAGCTATTTACTAAACGTAATCTAATGGGTAGACTTTAAACAACAACAACAATAATGATAATCATAAACAACTTTATTTGTATAGCACTTTTTATAATATCTATGATAAGGCTCTGTTCACAGCTGCCAATCGTGAGATGACACTGAATAATGTGTTCCTATGGAGGAGAATACTAATGTATGTACTTCTAGGTACACATACTGTACAAACACTACTCACTGCCCCAGGCCATTAGTGTAAATGCAACTTATTCTTAGTGAACTTACTGAAAAGAGGCAATGATATTGATAATAGCCTTAGCAGTTTGGGGTGAATTCACAGAAATGAATGAGAAGACAAAAAAATGAATACCATATCTATAACTAGAAAAATCGCTCAGTAGAGCGCAGACCTTCACCAAGGAAGCCATCCATAAAGCATAGGTGTCAACTTATACAGTTTCCCTGAATAAAATGTTTTTTTCTGTATTTTGGAAGTATACGGCCTTATGAGAGTAAAATATGTGAAAGAGGCCACCCCCCCTTTTGGCCAGTGGGCGTGGAAAGTTGATCAGTTCTAAGTTGGCCCATGACCAACTTTTCTACAAAGTTTTGTGCAAATCCGTTCATAACTTTTTTAGATATCCTGCTAACAGCCAGACAGCCAGACAGCCAGACAGCCAGACAGCCAGACAGCCGGACAGCCGGACAGACAGACAGACAGACAGACAAACAGACGGAGGCAAAGACATTCCCTCTTGTATTGCTTAAAATACAAGAGGGAGGCCTTGTTCCTACAAACGCAGCACACCAGTGCCAATAACCATGATATAGCACAATGTTGAGTATGATATTGTTTTATATGATGTTCACAACATTTTTTTTACAATTATATTGCAGTTATATAAGCAGTCATGGAGTGCTTCTTGTCCAATCACAATGTGTTGTAAGAAACAAATGTATAACAAAGTTTGGGGAGGAGAAATTCTATGATTTAACTTTAACTTTTTTTGTGTCTAGAATTCACCTTGATCTGTGCCTGTTTAGAGATAAGATAAGACAAACTTTATTGTTCCCGAGGGGAAATTTGTCTTGGGCAAAAGTGCAACACACAGCTGCAATCACAGGCAAATCAATATGAACCAACAAAACGGTTCAGTGTTACACTAAGACACAAAATACAAAACATAACCAACAGACATTACAATGTTGCACGACTGTTGCAAGACTCAGTGGAAGATATTAACCTACGAACGAGGGGAATTATATTAAAATTACACCTGTCCTGTTTATATTGCACATACCCTATCATATTGCGCGACAAAGAAACACTGATGGATTTCATACTCCAAGAAGATAAAATAAATAAATAAATACAATATTGCACGTGCCCTATGATATAACGATTAGATTACATTAGATTAGATGCACTTTATTGATCCCCTAGGGGAAATTCAGGTGTTACAGCAGCAATTGGCAACACAATGCCAGAAATGGGGATGGCAATAAAAATACAAGTAAAAAACACAGGTAATAATAATGGGCACTTATAAATAATGCATTATACAAATGTACAGCTGTATCAATAAGTCAATAAATTGATTCCCATGATATAGTCCAGAGATGTGTAATCTCCATGTGCAACATAATGCAGGTTGGCGGGGGGGACTAGGGTCCAGTTAGTGTGCGGTGGGGGGTCGCTGGTCACTTGTTGACCGTGTTGAACAGTCCAATGGCTGTAGGCACAAAGGAACGCCTAAGGCGCTCCGTCCTGCTTTGTGGTAGGATGAGCCTTTGGCTGAAGGTGCTCCTCATCAGCCTCAGCTCATCATGGAGAGGATGAGAGGGGTTCTCCAGGATGGTTCTCCAGGATGGTATTGATCTTCCCCCTCATCCTCCTCTCTGCCACTACCTCCAGACTGTCCAGTTTGACTCCCACAACAGAGCTGGCCTTCTTCACCAGTTTGTTCAGTCTGTTGGCATCCCCTGTTTTGATGCCGCCTCCCCAGCACGCCACAGCGAAGAAGAGTGCACTGGCTACTACAGACTGGTAGAACATCTGCAGCATCCTGTTACACACATTGAAGGACCTGAGTCTCCTCAGGAAGAACAGTCTGCTCTGTCCTTTCCTGTAGAGGGCCTCAGTGTTGTCCGACCAGTCCAGTTTGTTATTGATC
>OMOT01040890.1:0-13722 GCA_900312575.1 Acanthochaenus luetkenii | reverse complement strand
AGAGACTCTATCCCTAATTCTACGTGAGCTCATACTAGCATCTCGAATTGGGAAATGGGCTGTGTAAAATGTATATAAATCTCCTATATTTCGGTCCCATTCTTAAGTATCTGGTATCCAAAATCCCAAGTCCCTATAATATAAAGTATCCACGTATCCAAGTCCCTTACTGACACTGGGAAATTATCCACTTCCTCCCAAATTCATTGGACAGTTTGATAGGTGCAGATCCTTCACCTAACATCCACACCTAACATTATATCTATCATCTCAATTGATATGAAAATAAAAATCCTTCATCAAATCCTATTTTGCGGGAAAGAAAGGAAAACAATAATTCATTGTATATGAGAGGGAATTAAAGGGAGAGAGAATACAACCTATTACCTTTGGTCAAAAGTGACAATAAGTTCCTTTGATCATTCAAAACGCTGGGGGCTGGCATCTTTAGATTAAAGGGAAAAGCCACCGTAAAAAAGAACATTTCATATAAACCATTTCTGTGATCTTGAACAGTTCAGTTTAAGCTTGTGAACGTTACTCCTCAAAGCTTAAAACCAAGGCAGCCAATAGTCTTTTGATGACAAATCCTGCAGCTCTGTGGATTGTAAAGCGGATTTTCCATTTCATGTAGTACAGCCTGAACTCGACATGACAGCGTTTGCAGACAATCGCTGAAGTCTTTAGACCTGTCTGGGGTGAGAGCCTCAGCCGAATCTACCCTGAAGTCAAATGTTCCACTGTGACAATGGCTTTCCCTAGCCATGTGGCAAATGTGTTGCTTCTGCTCATCTTCTTCATTACACAACAGACACCAAACTCAATGGCAACTTAAAACTTAAAACAGAAGTTTTACACTTCCAAGCATCACTCTTTACTATAGATGATTGTAGATTAACCCAATTCAGCCAATAGTGTTCACATGACGAAGACGCTGTATCTTAAATGTTCACTATGCTCTACAGTATTTGTTGTTCTTTTATCTACAGATGTGCTATTCTGCCAAGTTCTTTGCATGACGAGCGCCGTGCTGCGGATTAAGATAATCAAACCATATTAACTTAAAACTTTCTGATTGTATACGAGTATGTCAATTCATTATAAAATGATGTTCAACACTGGACCAGCACAAGGCCGACACACACTCAAATAATCCCCTGAATTTCCCTGGGCTGCAGCAGGGTAAAATAGCAACAATCCACTCTTGAGTAACGGCTGCTTGACAGCACCGTGGCACCAAGTCCAGACACATGGTAGAATGTGCCCAAAGATGTCCTGTGTGCAATTTCCACATTTATGCTGCCAGATGAAAAGCTCCTATATTCAAAATGTCAACTTTTCAAAATGTAAGATGAAACTTTTTTTTACTGAAAATACACACTGGATTGGAAGGGACCAGGTTTATGGAATTTGCTCAGCACACAACAAAACCTGCACATGACAACTAGGTCTGCCGCAATAATTGATTGATCGCGGTTATAGGAGCCAATTATTTTACACGACCGCAATCATTGTTTTGTGTTCACGTGAGGATTTTCATCTTCCATAACGTACAAATATTTCAAATAACAGTAAATACGTTTGCTAATTGGTCAAAATATATATCCTGTTGCCCACTAGGTTATTACTTAAAATCACACTGCCTGTTAAATGGCCTAAATCTCAGTGCAAGGAACGGTCTGAAGAGGCTAAATGATGGTTGAGCAATATAAAGGCCATGGGCTGATGTAACTGGATGGAACAATTATTACAGTATGACATTTAATTTCCTTTGCACATTAGGTTATTAGACATCAGCTGTAACGTTGTGCGGTCTGTTGGCGTCTTCGCTTGGCTGGTGAAGGGGATTCAAAGTCCGGACTTTCTAGTGAGTGACGCTCTTTTCCCTTGGTCCGACATTACCATTGAAATGTACCATAGTGAGCAACGTATGACTTCACCGAACAGCACATAAACTGTTTATTTTTAATTTTGTGAACTATTTGTTATTTAATGCGCTCAGTTCATTACTGACTCTCCTTGGGTTGAAAGAAAATGAAATTGTTAATCGCAATTATTTGTGCGACAATAATCGGCATTTAAAAATGTCACAGCCCTAATGACAACCGCCAAGCGTGGAGTTGCAAGGTGTACACCCAACAGCTACTATACATGTCAATGATGAATCGAGAGTATGAGTGATCCAACTGCTAGACATCTGCAGAGCATCACTATGGGATGGCATGGAGATGCTACAACTGTATTGTAACAGCTGCTAGCTCAATCAGTTGGCAGTGAAACACAACAGCTGGGACAAGGACTACTACAGCTGCCACACACACACACACACACACACACACTATATATATATATATATATATATAACTGCAGTGACAGTTGAACAGGGTCAATACTGTAAATGCTGGATGCCATTAAACCAGAGCTGTAATAGTTCCTCTGAGCTTTCACTGTCAGTGATATTTTTAAACCCAAACCCAACCTAAACAGTAAAGTGAGGAATTCAGCCCAAACCCAACAGTGGCCGCCATCTTGGCACCACAATCCTCCCCCATGGCTGTCGGTAAGTCATTTGTGCTTCAGTGCAAGCTGATTTATCATGAGTGTTGGCATATCGTCTGCCAACAGCTCCTGGTTCTGAAGAGGTGGCATCTTCATGTCTCTATCTGAAACAGAGCAGGCTGAGTGGGAAGCTTCAGCCGGCCCAGTGAAGCCCAGAGCCATGTTCTACTTCACACACGGTAACACTGAATTTGTTCAGAGAAATTAAACGGGTGGTCACTTCGAGCTGACATTGAAAACGACAGGAAAACAGTGTGTGACACTAGACCTTTTGTTCCTTCTGGTACGGTGCATAGCAGCTGTTACTGCAGCACAGCTGGCCCAACGTTCTTTAAGTATCTTAAAACTACTGAGGAGAGACACGTTCACTCAAGCGCCTAATTGAAATAGCAAACCCAGATGTAACTTCATCTTGTGTTACTTTTAAACACGACATACGTAGGGCGACAAGTTGGCAGGCTGATAGCAGGTTGCCTAGTAATCGAACGGTTGCTGGTTCAACCTCCAGGGACGAACAGTGCCTCTAACTCTCATGTATACTGTGCATGTGTACCAGCCAGCTCCAAGGACGGGTATTTATAACAAGCTAACATTAGCTAAATCCATTAGCTAAATGCAGCAATGTGTTCTTGTGGCTGTATCTGTCCTTGTAAGATGAACCAGAGATATCCATGCATTGAAGATCTGTTATTGGCTATTCGCACTTACACAGCCGTCCTCCCTATAGAAGCTTGTCTGTCTGTTTCTCTCATCTGTCTCACTGTCTGTCTGTGTCTCTCTCTCCCTCCCCCTCCCTTGTGCTAAAAAGTGACAGCATATGTGGTGATTATAAATCCCCTTTTCACCAAGTTTAATCACCATGTTCCACACGCTAGCTTGGGAGCTCAAGTCGGGACACGTGCCCATGGTCTTGTCATGCCGTGCTACGTAGTCTAGTGCCATTGCGCATGCTGCTTTTTGTTTTTCGTACACTTTTTCGGCATCTTTGATAGTCGCTGTTGTCAACTTTGGAGAAATTAGCAAGAATTAGAAAGTACACAACAAAAATGTCTTCCCTCTCTGCTCCCTCCCTCCCATAACTCCCAATTGAGACAGACATTGAGAAATATTTCATGCAAAACACAGCTCTGATAGATCAGACTAGTTGTTGTCTTGTGCTGTGGGGAAAATAACTCTCTTCCTTACGCAAGTTTATTGCAGTGCCAGTATTCAGTTTGGATTACGGCTGTTTGTGGTATATTTGGATATATTTGCACGGTGGTCAGGACAGTCAGGACTAGACTGAGCTGTGCGTGTGTGTGTGACTGACGGGCAGGTAGGGATGCCTCCTTGCAGAGAGCTGATTGGTTGTTACATAAGATTCAGGCGCCCTGAGATTTTGGAGTGACAGCAACAGAGAGCAGATTTTATTTCTCAGAGCATTTTATTTATTGATAGCTGTCGGGATGTACGGAGAATTTCACCAAATATTACCAAAATGTCTCCAAAAAAAATGCCTAACCCAGTTTTAAGAGGCTGTTTAGTGACATATTACATTCTGTAGCTTACTATGCTAAACTGTCATACACAGTTTGTGTCCAGCACATCATTAGTGTTTGGCAGTAATTAATCTAGTGGCTGATCATTTAAACAGCTCTCTATTTTTCCGGTCCTTACTGGATCTGCAGTCTCACTCACACACACACACACGTCGAGCGACAGAGCGTGTACATGTTTGTGTGTGTGTGTGTGCGCTCGTGTGTGTGTGTGTGTGTGTGTGCATATGTGTGTGCATGATTAATACCTCGGTGCACATATTATATAAAGAAAATATATAGCATCTGCATACTGAGCCTTCATTCTACCAGCCTGATATAATATTCATAGGAGATCTAACCCATATTCTACTGCAAAAGTAACCCCAGCCCCCATATTCACTGGAGGATTGCAGTTTTTCAACACTGAGGTATAGCTAGGAAGTCACTGAAGGAAAAATAAAATGGATGTAGCTGTCCAACCTGATCTTCAAAAATCTTGTGAGACGACTTAATGAGGAACTAAATCTGCTCCAAATATTGATTTTACACTGTAGATACTCAGAATAAGGCCAAACATCTGAGGTGGATAAACTCTTGTCTTTTTGTTTTTTTGTTTAATGTTCTCATGGTATTCTTATCAAGTTCGTTGAGGCAGTCAATGAATGCTTAATTGGTTGAAAGAAATCTATTAGAAATATTAGCTGTGTATTTTCACCCTTTGGCAAACCTTCACATATTGAAGGTGCATTCAGCAGTGCTGTGTCTTTGAGGAGTAAGAAAGTGTGCCATGCTATTTATGATGTTCAATTGTATATTAAACAACTGACAAGTCTTTCCATAAAAGCTGTATTAACATATTTTGCACAGTGTCTCATGGGGGAATGTAACTAGCCAATCACACAACAGTGACAAAACAGTCAATACGAAGTGTCCCAATGCTGTATAGACCATTCAGAACAAAAACAAAGCCATATTGACTAGTCAGGTACCTGGAGGAAAGCCATGTTAACAAATACAGCAGTCCAGATGAAAACCAAGGATCAGCTGATACTGGCACTTACAAACTCTGATAAATAATGATTTTTCAGCTTCCCGGTTCACCACCATCCTCTTCACAAAGTCCAGATGTTGCTAAGCCTTATAAACCTTCTTGTAGGGACCTTAGGAGCTTCAATGCCAACATTGCCCTCTCAAGCCTGATTATTTCCCCTGTTATCACAGAAAATACCAGGCTCACAGTGCGCTGAGTGGACCATTTCAACCCAGCAGGGTCAGCTGCCCCTTTAGCCTGTGACTGTTGATCATTTTCCGAACTGCTGAGCGGGCTGCTTCAAGCCAGAAGGGTCAGCTGTCCCTTTATCCTGTTGTTGGGGGGGGGTAATACATTGACAAATTGGTTACAGCGTAAAAAAATGGTTGGAAAAAACTAATACAATTAACTAAACAAAATGACCACACAGAGAGGGGGCATGGTGACACATAGAATTAAGCCGGTCGTGTGTTGGACAACCGCGCTATGACCAAAATCACGCCATGCCCATAATGTTGGGACTTTTATTTCACGCCCGAGCCCACAGCCAACTCAATACATTTCTGCACAAGGAAAATGCCTACAACCTGGGGCTTACAGGCTTCCTTCTCAAGCACAGTATAATATTCCACAACAGTTATCACACTGTAGGCTACAGATAAATGGACAAAAACAAGTATACAGGAGAAGGTAATGTGAATACCAGCAACATTGAAATGGGTTAATATCAGAGTCCAAAACAACTACACGTGCAGTTAAAAAATGTTTTAATTGATTTTCATGATTTAGGTATCACCCCCTCCAGTATTATTATTGAAGGGGCATCTGACCCTTTGTAAATTTGATGAAGAATTTGTCGATACAAAATAACCACACGCCTCTAGGGCTGGGTATCGCCACTGATTTCCCAAATTGAATTGATTCAGTATTTATTCTATTTGCTTGGATATGAAAGAGATTCTCAGAGAACTAATGCTGTAAATTGTACAAGAAACCCTCTAACATGGTGCATTATTTAAAAAATATAAATGTTTGCATTAAGAAATGACCCCAAAGCAGTTACATTAATGTACTTTTTATTGAACATGATCAACACACTACAGCAGTGTATCGTCATATCGAACAGCCCTAGTGAGAGGAGACACCCAGTTGATAACCCCAATGACACACTCTCACCCACCCTCCTGCTGTGGCTATGTCAACACATTATTGAAACACTGTGCTACCACATAACTGGTGTGAATGAAGGTTCACTCGCTAAATGCCTTGTCAATATCCATGTAAATGCACTGATCCTTTTAGCTGATGTGCTGAGGAGTAAGTTCAGGTGTGCTTTGAGCTTTCACTCAAATATAAAGAATGAACATGAAATAATATGAAAGTACCTCTGTTAAAGTGTTATGGAATCACCCTATGGTCACTTTTTTTCATTGTTTATCAGTGTAGATTATTTGGCTTATGGTGAATTTTGGACAATGTCACCCAGCTACACCACTGGCGCCACAGCTAGCAATCGTCTTACTCAAATCAGCCATCATACTGGTACCATGGTGATGTGATTGCAAGCGTTAAGGAAACACTGCTACATAAGGAAAGGACATTTGAATATGTTTGACTGAAAATACTGTAGATGCATGTTGTTGGTTTACAATTGAAAACTCAAGCTAACTACAGAATCGTCACATTTGAAACTCTGGGTTTGTGCAGATCTCTAAGTATATACACACAAACACACACACACACACACACGTACACAAATGCACACTACCTGAACTAGGCACCTGCTATCAAAGAAAGTGGAGAGAAAACGAGAGTGAGGGAGAAAGAGGGAGACAGGGAAAGAAAGAGAGATAGTTGCAGAGAGAGAACATGGAGACAAATTTCAAAACAGTAGAGGGAGCGAGTGACAGGGAGATGAAGAGAAACCAAGTAGAGATAAATGAGTGCGAGAGAGGAAACGGAGTGAATGGGGTGAGGAGTGGACAGAGATAGAGTGGGACATCCATCCATCACGCAGCGCTGTTTCTGTCAGACACAAGTAATAGATGAGGAGAGATAGAGGAGAGAGGAGACACTCCTCTTCAATCTATCTCCGCGCACTATCTGGGTTCGCCTGTCAGGTCTGCTCTGTCACCCCAGACCAAGACAATTACAGGAGATGGGGGAGAGAGGCAAAAACACACATGAACACACATAATACAAGATTGACACGCACTCGTACACAGAACAGTTGTGTAACTGAGAAGTGAAGAGATGAGATGCAAGAGAATTGAAAAAGGGAGAAACAAAAAGGGAGAAATACTTTGCATCTAGGGATCTATTTTCGTGAATCAAGGCGCAGGAGCAAGTTCACGTTGCTAGCGCACTTGGGCGTGACCAACGGATCTTCAGTAATTTCATGACCAGAGGCACGAGCACATGGAGGCGTAAAAAGGGGTTGAATGAGGAGAAATAAATTATCAGGTAGAGGCTTGCATCAGTCATGGCCAATTAAATCAGCTAATCTCATTCCCTTTAAAAGCAGTGCACTGCCTGCCACGGAGCACTGACAGTTTCGGAGTTGCACAAGACGAAATCCAAGTGCCACATTGGATGAGGCGTGCAAAATTCCACGGTGCTTTTGAAAGTGCGCACCACCTCCCTCAAATTATAGGCTGCAGATGGAACACACATACTGTACCTGTCCTGCCGCCTTTAGACGGCTATAGGGATTTTATCTGTGAAAAAAGAAGCGTCTCATACACTCAAGCAGTTGTTGAAGACAGATCTCGTTAAGAATGACCTCTTCAACTGTCCCAGTGCAGACTACAGTTCCCTGCTACTGTGCCTCCACACAACACGAAGGGCTGCGCTCTAGTGCATCTTCACCGCAGTTCAGGAAATGTGACTACGGTCCTTACATGTCCTAACTGGTGTCTATCAATGCAAATACATTCGGAGAACTCCACATATGTTACTGCGATTATGCTTCTTTTCGATTAAGAGCATAATCACATTAACATAATCAGAGTATGGTAAGTAAGGTAGGACCGATGATAGTTATTTGTAAATGTGGCCACTGGTTGAAGAATGATCTCAAAGTGACCACAGGCCAACATAACCTACATACAAGGGGTTTATGTGATCTATACACATGCGCCTTCACCGACCACAGCCAAGAGTTATCATCCCTTTAGATGTTATGGGTAGTAAAGCGCAAAGGCTGTGAACTGCTGCTGTACAGACTGAGTCAGGACCCAAAGGTGGGTCACAGGAAGATAAAAATAGGTCCCCACATTATTCTGAAAAATCACTGGTATCCATAGCTACTTGTTATGTTGCCAGATCCTTCTTATGTCCCTAAACTGCAAGGTAGACTGGATAAAACACTCGTGGATAGTAGATTAGCAGCGGTTAGTTGAGTTTTGGCTTGTGAGAAGAATCAAATAGAAGTGGCCCCTGATGTGATGTTTGGGGAACCCTGCAGCACACTGTGGTTTGGCTGAGCTGTGATACATCCCTCTGCCTGCCTGCTCCACACAGCACCATTCTAATGCCACGCTGCTTGGCATTCAGGACATTGCTCTCTCTCTCTCTCGCTCTCTCTCTCGCTCTCTCTATCTCTCTCCCTCTCTTCCCTGGTGAGGTGGGATTGCACCACTGAACCAGCATCTGTTGCTGCACACACACACACACACACACATTTAAACCCCTACCATAATGGACAGCAAGTTACTGTGTTGAGAATATCATGAAGACATATTTTGGGCATTAAAATGACAAAACAGCAGGTTGCCATGTCACAGTCCTAACACCTAAAAATTCATGGTAAAATATCCTCTTTTCCCCCTCAAATCCCTTTCCTCACTCCTCCTTTCATCTCCTCTCATCCTCCCTCCTCACGCCCTCCTTCCGTCTCCCCTCCTTTCTTCTTTTCTCATTGCCTCTCTCCTACTCACTCGTCCTCTCTCCCAGGTCCCTCTCCCCTCTCCTCGCTATTCTACACACCTGCTTCCCCCATAGACAGAATTTACTCTTAATTGACCTGCCTTGTCAAATAAAGGTCAAAGCTCTCCCCTTCCCAAACCTCCTGTGTTGCATTCCGTCTTTCCCCTTATTCCTACCAGCCTTCCTCCCGTCCTCGCGTCTTGTTCCTTTCTCTGTTCTGACACCACTTCCTTTCTTCCTTCCCTCTTCTTGCAAATAGTCCAGCAATTGTGGCCCTGTAGGCCCCCACTGCAGCCACATCATCCCACCTCCTTCCATCCTTCCACGATTTGATTTGATTTAATTGGGGGGGAAAAGCATACATGTTCAAATATCCCATACGTCCATGCATATATAAACTCAGCTGATACTGGGCTACAAACACTAATGTGGGCCTCGATTGTACCTGTGCACCTTCATCACCTCCCCGTAGGGATGAGACGGTATTTTCCTCCTCTCTCTCAAACTCATTGAGTTTCTCTGTTTGAGTTCCATCTTGGTTCTGCTCTGTCCCTCTCCCCCATGCAGACACATCAGTCAATACACTCCTCCAGCATTTACACTTCTCTCCGCTTCATCATTCAGCCTGAAATTGACAGAACGAGATGCATTCTACGTGATGCCCAAAAAAATAGCGGGGGGTTATTGTTCGAACTGAATTCAAACAGTGCTTGGATCTCTTTTCTAGCTAATTAGAAGTCATGAAGAATGGTGGCCACTGAAGAGTCAAGAGCCCCCGCTAATCGCACAGTGCTCACTGGCAGACCTAAGTCACAATGGGCTTGGGTGTAATTATTTCATGGGCTCGCATCTGTATGACTACATATGGAGACAGTCGGTTACGGGTTATATTAATAATGGGCCCAGGTGACGCCGCACTGCTAGCATCCCCAGTATCTAACTCATCTCACCACTCTCCTTTCCCTCCCAATCAATCTTCCCTCTTCCCATCTTTGATAGAACACAACAAGGTTCAATCAGCTGTAAACATGATCAAGAACCCGATCAGTCAGAAAGCATATTGTCACTGGCCCGCTTCTACAGGGGCTGGGGAAGTATATTATAGGACTCTCACTTTTATATTGTGTCATATGCCATTTCCCATGAATCCCTTCAGACAACCTTGAACTAATTTCAATTCAATAAGCTCCTCTGTTTCAGCCACGTCTATCAGCTCTTTGTGTGTCAAACTTACATCAAACGTTTTATCTATAAGTTAACAATAGGTTGGTGTACCTGGTGTTTCAATAAGTAAATTAGTGAATTTACATGCAAACAATATTCCTGAAAATACCTCATATGAGGGTTGAGGTCTTCATCAGGAAAGAAATGTGTATATGCATTTAATATCCCAAAAGTAATATGTTTTTACACGTGAATGAACTGAATATTCCGAATACTACCATGGATACTGTGATTTCACAGATATTATAGATTAGCCTGTTTACCACCAGTAAACGGGATGAGACGTACATGTGCTTTCTTATACCAGGTAATGTTGGCATATCCCAGCTATTTTACATATGGTAACTTTAAACGGAAATACTCAAATGATGTGCCAACCACTTTTTGAAAACATTAGTTCTGTTGCTCACTGAGTGTGTTTGCAAGCACAGAAATATCATGCTATTATTCAAGACACTCAAGTATTCTGTTCTGCAGTTGCTGGATGTAAACAACATATCCTGTTCACAATAACCCAGATAATCTCCTATGCCAACCATGAGATACATGAATTAAATAGCCTGGATATATCAATATTTCACAGTATACTATGACACATTATACAATTTACAATTTATTTTGTCAGGCTGCATAAACTCAGTTTCCACTAGTAGCAGTATTTCGAATATTCTGTTTATTCATGTATACAGGGGATTCCTGTGTGGGATATGATAAGATGCATAAACAGCGCAAATAAGACCTTGACCGTTACCCAGAATACAGTGTGCATGTTAGTGCACTCACTGTGACAGAGTTGTCAGTGCCAGGATGACTTAGGGAATTCAAGGCCCAGCTCATTACAGCACGCTCCAAGAGAACATCTATTATTAATTACACACAATCGAGATTGAAATTTGTCCTCACTGTAAATGGCTTGGGAAAAAACAGATTCCAACTTTCTTCAGGCATATTTGCTATGTTTAAGGCTCGTAGCCCAATCGTTAACAGAATCTTGTTGCATCTCCTATCAGCATTTGAGTTTTACTATTGATGCCAAGGTGCAAATGGGCTCAGCATCAAACATACATGCTGACAGCAAAAAGTACATTATCGCTCTTTATGACCCAATTCCCATCTAACATTATTGTTCTCCTTCCAATGCGATATGTGCTGTTGAGATGAGGCACCAAGCCACATTTAAACACCTGTATACTGTGAATACATGCAATTCAGATTGAAATCTGAAACTACGTTTACTCCTGACGTTAAAATATCACTTCAAATGGAAATTCTTTCAAGATTGTGTCTAGATAGGGTTCCATGCCACATCTAAACATATGGCGTGTCGATGCAAGCGAGAAAGGCTGACAAGTGCAAATGTATGCAAGGAAGATTGAAATATGATTTCCCAGATGTTTGTGTAGGAATGGGGCTTCAACTAAGGAGGTACACAAAAGGAAGACTGAGAATGACTCCCCCTTAACTCGGATTTGTATTTACGTATGTTTTAAAGTGGCTTAGAACCATATCAGAACCCCATCAAAATGCAAATGCCGTTGTTACGGACGAGAACATTTACCAGGTAAAGTAGAGTATTTTCATTGTGCTGGGTTTCTTCTCAATTTATTTTCGACGACTAATAGATTTTTGCAAATGTTAGCATGGCACAATTGGAGTAGCAAAGGAGTGGGATTTAAGTTTTTATTGTTGTGGCAATCTTTTCCTTAGTGTGTTTGTTCCACGCTAAATTACGAGCCTCCCTCTTTCCTCCAGGGACCAACGTTAGCTAACCCGTCTTACCTCCTATCCTCCATCGAGACTCGTCATGATGAGCGAAAACAAAACGGAAGATATGTGCAATTTATTTGCGATGAAAACAACAGCAGGCTAAGTTGTCACTGACCATTCATTTCAACGTAGACGTTCACGTTTCACCAACATCTGGCCTGCCACTCGGGTCGATCATTTATTTGAGATGTTCTGTGATCCAAGACCAATTGCATCAGTGTTGGAGAATACGAGCAACTCCCCGGCTTGAAATAGATTATATGTCTCTAACCTGTGATGTGATCAAGATGTTTGGTATGGATCTGCTGCTCAGAGCCAATCAATGGGACTTTATGTGAAGAATAAAATAGCAGGACAGAATACGTCACATCGTCGGGGTGGGGGGTATTAGAAAGTCTTCAGAAAAATAAGGAAGGCTCAGCATTACAATTGTTGCACTGGACATTGGGGTGACGTACTACACACTCCACACAGCCATTTTAGCTCTCACCCGTTGGCTGTTTATTCTCCTCTAGCAGTGACACAGAATCATGAAATATGCCCACATGCTTCGAAAATTACTCATGTCCCTAGCAGTCATTTCCCTTGTCTTCTAATTCATTCTCAGTTGGGTCACGTGCTGTTGCATCTGTGTGATATCAGATTAGAGGTCAGAGTCACCAGACAGAAGTTTCACCTCATTTCTTACCACAGGGGATAATAGTACACATTCAATAACGCGAATTGCATACGAAAAACATATTTGAGTGCTTATATTCTCATTGGGGTCAGCCATTCTAAACTCTCCTTTCTGTGCATGCGTAGTCCTGTAATGGGCTGTATTATGCCATATATGGAGTTTAACGTGAGGGAATGTGTTCAGCGTGTCTTTTTCCTTTTTTGGACAAATCCAGTCCAGTGAGCGTGAGGCTGAGTCAGTAGACGGACAGGTCAGAGGGCAGAAGGCTGGATCTGAGCTGAGGGATTTGACAGAATAGCCACGTTACCCTGCTCTGTGGGCTTTACTAGAGCACTCTGTGTTACAGTTGATGTATGTATTACGTGGACTTAGAAGTCGCTCATCAAAAGCTCGACTCTTCTCATCCCTGGCACCAGAATGATGCAACGAGCTGAATCACTACCCATCTTTCGCCCGGAGACTAAAAACAGTTTGAGTTTTAGTCTGTATGCTCTACAGTGCAACAGGAAACCACCCTGGCACTAATAGATCAGAACTGGTGTTAATGTGAGGGAATGGTCAGTTTCAGTGCATGTTTTACGTGCTAATATATCTTTGGAGCTTCTTTCAGTGACATCCATTTATAATTCTGACTGGACATAAAATGTACGTAATAATTCATAGAAAAAGAAACAAAAATTGATTCAAGTACTGAAGTATTTCCACGTTCTGCGGGCTGCCATGTGGTCAAAGTACATCAAATTATCTAGACATATGCAGACTGATGTATGAAAAGGGGACAATCTATTGGCTCCCGTCTGTGACCAGGCAGCATGAAATGAACGAGGAGAGGTAAGTCTAAACGAAGAGCAGACAGCAGCAAAATAAATACATAAATAAATCACACGGAAAAGTATTGGCGCCATTCTAGCCTTTGAACCGGCACAAATGTATTCTGAAACCGATTACTTCTGGATTAAATTACAGAAATTATTCAATTAAATGTATTGTTTTTTTCTGCCTAAATTAGAAAAATGACA
>OMOT01040869.1:0-11854 GCA_900312575.1 Acanthochaenus luetkenii | reverse complement strand
GCGCATAGGCACGTATCCAATAGTTGTATGACACGTCACAACATGGTGTTCATGGGAAATGTAGTACCTCAAAACAGACGCTGTGATATTTGCTTCGTTCATCACCAGCCAAATTGACTAGTAACTTTTAAATGTTACCTGCCAAAGTAAATTTTTACCCGGGGGGGGGATTATTAATTGGGGGGGGGGGCAATGTTAATTTAATTGTTATATCTGTTCATTGGAAATTGGTGGATATTTTAATAAAGGAGAATATTTTGATGCTCCAGTTCTTATTTCTGTGAAATTCTATATATTGATGTATTACTCACACGCACGCGCGTACGCCGTGGTACCGAAATTGGTACCGAGTACCGTGAAAATGTACTGGTACCGGTACCGACTACTGAAATTCTGGTACCGTGACAAGCCTAGTGAGGAGTAGAGCCATTCTCGTGAATTAATGATGTTCCGATACAAGCTCTCTTAAACACACTGCGAGTATTTTTTATGTATGCGTAAAAGTAGGACCAAATTGACATTACTTCTAATTTTAGGGCCTTTAGGACCGATTTCCTACTCTGAGACGCTTGACAACTACGGGCCCAGGTGTCACGTTTTTCAAATGGTGGATGTCTCATTTTGGAACTGAACTCTAAACATCTTTCCTAACCAAAACACATGTTTAAAGGAAGTCTGTATTTTCTTATTGGTTATTGAAAGTGTTTCATAGGTGCTTGTCTTTTTCCATCAGGCCTCCAGCGTATCTCTATTATGATAAAGCAGATGCTTGGAACAGCTCCTAACATCTACTTCCGTCTCTGTTGGCTGGTGTTCTCGCCCGTGCTGGTGCTGGTGAGGGCCCGTTTGAACAATCCTTGTCAGAATTCAATCACCATAGGTTCTTGATCTACATTAGGATTATCAGCAGGATCATATTGATAATAAAGATGATGTATTTTACTTAAATTCTGTGAGGAATTGTGATATATGTATTCTTTGCAATGCTAGATATTTTGCGAATGATTGTGATGTCTGTATTGTCATGTGAGGTTAAATGCAGTATATGATTTCAGTAAGAAGAAGAATCTCAAAGATGAATGCTGAAATTCATTTGTATGTTGCTTTAAAAGGCATGCTTGATTGGCTGTGTATGTTTTTAAGGCAATTTTATTCCCTGTGTAGTGCATACTGATCTCCAGTATCATTCAGTATACTCCTGCTCACTATGGAAAGTATACATACCCAGCGTGGGCAGAAGTGGTGGGCTGGGGCATCTCACTGGTCTCTATTGTGTGGATCCCCCTTGGAGCCATTCAGGAGATCTGTAAAAACAAAGGCTCATTTCTTCAGGTGAGTACAAGACAAGGCTCATTATTGAGACAGATGACAATATGTCTAAATTACCTTTAACCTACAATATCTGTAGTTGTACTTGACCAGACAACACGCTGTTCTGAATGGTTGTTTTCCCTCTCTAACCCTCAGAGACTCAAAACAGCTGCAACTCCCACAATAGACTTAGATGCCATGGATGATCTGCCAGAGAAACAGAAAACAAACAATCCAGAGTGTGAAGCCTTGTCCACTTCAATGGCATGACCAGGGACATAGACATGTCTATATGTGTGTATGCATCAAACATTGCAACAGGGATTTTGATCGGTCTTGGATGCAGGCTGCTATATAGCCTATGGGTATAGAAAATGTGCTGGTCATTGATGTTACATTTATTATTTACACTAAGATACTTAGTCTTCAAGTTACTATCATACACAATATTATTGTGTCCTATTTGACCTTCCTACCAAACAGATATGAAACTAGAGGGCACTCTGTACAGCGCATACCTCCGCCACACCATGAATACATCAAACCAAGGTTTCATCCAAATCCGTCCATAACAAACAAACAAACAGGGGTGAAAACACAACATCCCACCAACTCTGTTGGCGGAGGTAATTTAGGACCCCATCTTTTATCTTGAGCTCAATTCGTGGTACTTTTAAGTACCATGCCTGTGACTCAATGCCCTTGTACTTTGCAGTTAACTTCAACAGTATGAGAATGTCCCTTGGACCATGTACACATACTTAAAAGAAAATCTTAAGTTGTAAGATTTTGTTAACTAACTGAATGGTCCACTTAAATCTTTGAAATTAATTCCCTACATTACTGTCCCACAAATGAGCACACTCGTGCAAAATAGCATCTTTAATTTTTTGTCTATCAAAGACCAAATTGTTAATATTACTTTATTACCAATTTTATAATAACAAAATGCACGCCAAAAAAAACCCAAACTTTGTGATCTTGCTCTGCATACTTAAGTGTTTGTGTTTGGAGGTGTTTTAGTTGAGTCATTTCCATGACTTTCCAGTGCCTGTACACATTCACAAGGTGCAAAACCTTGAACACTCATAAGCAGAGTGTTCGTGATGTTAGGCATAACAACACTGTCTACAAGTTAGATATCAAGCAGGAGTTGCTGATGATCACAAAATGTTTTGAGTTGGAAACCTCATACATCTTTTCAAATGTAGAGGAGTGACTTAATAGCATAACCAAAGAAATTCAACCATCCAGAGAAAATAATTATTTTCATGCATGCGTCTAATATGTAACGTGATATAGAGAATTACGTTTTGACAAGTCCTATAAATAGCCATGGCTAAAGGCCTTAGCTGATTTTTCCATTACCGAAACCAAGTCCTAGGTGATGTCAAATCAAACATTGTTACAACCTGTGAAAGTGTGGCGATTTTAAAAACTGCAAACATGTACAAAGGTCTTATTTGAATTTGTCTTCATGTTTTCACTGCACATGGTCCTCTATGGGTGGGGAACAAATTGTCATTGCCGTGCATTCTGTTGCCAACCATTATTGAGCCATATAGCGGGTGGAACCATGGGTTTTGTTAGGTCTCTGCAGGTTGAGGAATGAGTTCATTAAACGCATCTATGATTTTAAATCTCTCTTGACGTAGGTAATTCACAAAGAGTTTGAGAGATTAGTGGTGCATTTAATCCACTACCATGAACCTGAATTGGGCTAATGAAGGCAGGTAGTGTTTTGGAGGTTTTAACTTGCCCATTCTGGTCATTTTCCCTTTAGTTGGATTTTCACCACTGACTGTATCTTATCTCCCTCTCGCTGAGCAGAGAAGGAGGCCGAAAGGGTCACTCTCTTGAAAACAGGAGACATGATTTATTTTAACCCAAGCTTTAATTGTGAGGTGGTGCAGTAGGCCTACTATTAAGTAACTTTAAAACAATGATTGACCCCCCTTCAACAGGGGATATGTTTTTTTTATAGCTGGATTTCACAAGACCCTGAGATTCTGACCTTAGGGAGGCTGGGATGGTCAAGACATAAACTTCACCTGATGTGCCCTGGTGACCAACCCTGACCCCATAGCAGCGGATGCGTAGTTTTAGCTCCCTTCTCTGCTAACAGTGGGAGATAAGGATACAGTCAGTGACCTGTAGGCCTTGGGTCACCAGAGTGTGAGGACTGCCCGAATTGAAAAGAGTGGGTATGTTTAGACTCACCAACATAGTCGGGGAGTCAATTCGCATGGTTGTCTAAAGTCTGGACGGAGTTATTGTGTGACGTGCCCTGGCACAGAACATTATTGGCCTTTCCTGTGTCTCTCTAGGTTGCTTATTAAACAAGAGCTCAGATAGTTGTGCCTTGTGTCACAAGTACTGACAATGTGCACTGAAAAGAAAATGATGCAAAGAACAATGAAAGTAATATTTGTTGGAGATTTGTTTCTCTCCAATTTTCCAAGCTTTTCATATTCAAGAAAATGTTATGAATCTGGGGGCTTTCTGAAACTAAGGTTTTCAGCATCTACATGTTACTGTATGTTGTGGAACGTAGTGTCACCCACCTTAAGTGCCTTTGATCAAGAACTTTTTTTTCAATGTTTTTTTATTAATCTTAAAGTGATGGTTCTGTTTAGAAAATGAGTTTGGGGCAGCTGAAACAGGGATGGGCATCCCTAGTCTGAAATATCCTCCCATAATAATCGTGCATATTACAGTTTTGTTGCCTATTTATATTTTATGCCTCTTTATAATTTGTTATAATTTAATGTTAAGTTGGTCACCACAGTAAAGCTTACAGTATTCTCACACGCTAACCAGTGAATGTGCTGACGAGCCTATTAGATGCAGTGAATGCAACTATCCACCTGTAAGGCTACACAGACACAAGAGAACTTCCTGTCACTGAAAACATTGTGCTTACTTTTTATTTTATTTATAAGAGTTACTAAAATTATACTGTGACTATTTCGTTTCTCTCATTTTCACCCTTGTCGACTTCAAGCAAAATCCTTTAAATTATTTACCAATTTTGGTATGTGCAAGCTGAAGAATAGCACTCAAGTGATAATGTTGAATTAAATGTCATCTTACAAAATACATACAGTATATGCCTTATAATAATGGTTTTGTATATTGTTTTTCATTTTTTCTTACTCACTATTTATTTTCAGGGTGATTTGTGTGGTGTTTGACATTTTCCTAAATAAAACTGCTTCATTTTTGTTCTGGTGTCACTGAAAAACATGGCAAATACCAGTGTGTTGTCTGAATTATTGTCTCATATTCACTAGGTGGTAGTGTAGCACAGTAGAAAAGGCAAGATGGGGGAATGGCTTCATCCCCCTACTCCATTTTTATTTTGCACCACAAATATTGTGTTGCAGATCTTTCAATAGTTTGGTTAAAGCTGTGAAATCCTTAAAGCTGTATCAAAAAAACATGCATCCTGACAGTAATTAGCACACACACACACACACACACAATTGGTGAAAGACACTGCAGCTGTGCTTTGTTGCTGCTATGCCAACTCTTGTGGTTTGTTGTTTGTTTTTTATTCTTTTTTTTTATGTATATAACTTTTAATAAAACTTTTCAATCACAAACTTGTGCTGTAGCTGTTCTATAAAGGACAACAACAACATCCTCCAGGATGTTTTTGCTTATGGGTACTTCAGTACTGCCAGTGATACTGGATCATATTTAGCCTCATTGCTGTCCCACCCATATTATCACAGTAAAATAATGCCTCTTGGGTATTATTGCTACGGTATGATTTACTGCCACGATTATGATATATAAGTAACAATCAATTTCCAGAATTTAGCAGAATTTTACCTGAGAAACCAAAGTTATTTTTCATGCACTATGTGGTGGGTGTATGCATATTTCAATGTGTCAACATAATGCATTGGGAGGAGGCTTTTAGCCAATGAGCCTAACAGTACCATGATACATTTTCAGCATGGGTGGCTCCACTGGGAATTGAACCACAAACTCGTCCCCAACAGCATTGGTGCCAGTAGATGCGTGGGACCACTTATTCTTTAGGCACAAGGGAGCAGATCCAGGACAAATATGAACGCAATGCTCCCAGGGGTTGGGAAGTTAATCAGACACTGAACAGAACTGTACTCTAATCAATGCTCCCTTCCTGCTGACCCCATGACAGAATGTACCATGGGCACTAAATTACCACTGGGAGCGTTGTTCGATCGATAGCCATGGACTTTGCAGCCACGAGGGCGGTAAATTAATGTGAGCCTGAATGGGCAATGAAGGGGCCGATGGGTCACTGTCTAACTTCTGTTATGGGGTGTGAAGACATGTATCTGCGCCAGAGAAAGACAAAGAGTTAAAACGGCAGTTAAACGTCGTGTTGGAGCTGTATCAGATCTTGTCTAACCTTTTCTTGTGTGGCAGCAAATTGTGCGTTGGTGCAGTGGAGCAGGGCAGGGAGCAAAGCCGTTGGACAGAGAAGCCCATTACGTCCACTCTTAATGCATCTGATTAGCAGTGCACCACACAAAGAGGGAACACTGCCTGTGACAGATAAGATTAGGAATAACCGGAAATTCAAACTTACCTCCTTTCCCAAGATCTTCCACAGGTCAAACTAAACCCCCAGCTTGCTCTTGGTAGTAACCGTAGATTGCGTGCCTGCAAAGACTGAATGCGTATAATTTACTCAAAGTGGTATTTTTAACATGTACTTTACATGGGCACCTGCATCTGTATTTCTACAATCTATTGTTGTTTTAGTATTGGAATACATCACAGCCAATCAAACATAAAGCATAATGCTCCAGTGAAAATAATCGCTGGCCAACCAGGATCCCTTGTGTGGTTTCACTGATAGGCCCTTAGAAGTGATAATTGGTCGAGGCGCTAATGTTTCATGGCACTGGTCAAATTTGCAAGGCAAAGAGGAGAGGATATATGACTATGGCCTCGCTGACTCCAATGTTTGCAGAATAACCTTTTGTGTTCTTTCTCTTTCATTCATTACAGACCCTCTGTGCTATAATAATACATTTCAATTCCTTTTCTTGTCCTTCAAAGACATAAACCATTTTGTTGGCATATGCCATGGCTTTTTGTTTTCACTGCCTCTGTGCATGACAGAGTGTGGTCTCTGCTGTGACTCAGACAGGAACAATATGTGTCCACAACAATCTGATACACATACAGCCATTGTTGCATTGGTTGTGTCATTACACTACATTCAAAATGGACAATGAAATAAAATCTATAAGGAGAGAGTCCACAACCACCAAATATGTTTTAGTCTGACAAACTTTGTTTGTTCTGGCTCTATGGTATCCATGGCTCTGAAACACAGCAATATTCAATACATTGTAAGGTGATGAGAGGACTGAGCAGTCAGATTGCAACAAACTCTCAATCAAGCAACACTGCAATAACATCCACTGTTTATATTCTAAAACCACTGTAATCACTGTCATATCTATTCTCTACCATCTAAATTTATGTTTATAGATTTGTCATTTTGAATGATATGTCCTGAAACACAGTTACTCCTGTGTTCACCTCACTAAATCAAGTCTTTTGATCAGTTGGATTTTGATGGAGGTCTATTTGATGCCAGGGCCACCATCTTGGATGCAGTGTATCAATTGGACTAGATGACGATGGCTACTGTCCACCTGTATGTCATGAGAGAGTCCCCGGATGCTAATGACCATTGCCAAACGAGCATGCTATCAACAATGTCCGCGATGCCCCAGGACATCAGGCAGCATTGCCCAGGATGCCGTCAACAAGGACAAAGTGAAAGCTGTCCTGGGTAATTGACTGCCAAAGTTCTCCACATCTCCCCATGTACCAGTGAGCAGCAAAGTGTCCACTGGGTGCTTCAAAACTGGAGTCAAAGGTCAAAAATACAAGAACAAAAAAAGGAATCTAGCGGTTGACGACTGAGCTTGTGCCCCATCATCTATAAAAGAAGTACCAAAAAAAATAATAATATATGTTTCAAGTAATTTTCAGCGGGCAATAAATTGGGTGTCTATCTACAGCAATCACTAAAAAAACCACCGTTAGCTCCCTCTCTTTCTTCACACATACTGTACTGTAACCTTTTGACAACTTACGGTGCTCTTGTACTGCTTTCCCCAATTTGTTCCCCCATTCCTCAATTCTTCCCTCCCTCTCTCATGATTTTTTTCAATCAATTTCTAAGGTTCTTCAACCCTTTGGATTTACGTCCATAGAGCGTTGTGGAGAAGGGGTCTAAAATGGGGTCTAAAAATGTAATAAGTTATATATAAGTCGTGTGCCTGTTCTGAGTATTATAGTCTTTACAGCTGCCTTACAAATGTCTGCACTGAATTCCTGTGTGGAAGTACAGCAATGGTTGCTGGTGATGAGCGTCACCAGTTGATTAGGGCTATGTGTCCAGATGCATATCGAATGTTATCGTTTGAAGGATAAACATCTTGAGCTGTATTGTTCATTGTTTCTACAGTAACATGTTAAATCAGAATCAAAGAGCTCGCGATAATCACGTTCATATGGAAATATTTAAATTGTCCTCCCATAGTTGCTCATTAATGGTGTATGACCGCAGCCTATACAATTGTTTTCATGTTGCAACCAGGGTCAAAACAAGGACAGTAAAACATGAAAAATTCGCATTGCACAGCATGCTATTGAAATGCATTGGATTTAATTGCATCAAATCAATTATTTGAAATCGCTGTGCTGCAGAAATCCATCTTTCCTGGACTGATCTTTCACTGCTAGTTTGAGATAGAGAGATTGCCACCTCAAGAAAAAAGGGTCAGAGGTGGTTAAGTAAAGACAGCACACATGAATAGTTTTGCATACTTATGAAGCACAATAAATCAGAGAGAGGAAGAGAATACTTTATTTCATCTCAGCTAGCTGGCATTGATTGAAAGAGAAATAGCTTCTTTATTGGCATTTAAATAATTAAAAACAGCTTGTTAGCTATTCTTGTTCGAACTAAATGTTGCCATAGTGCCTCCGTGTTTCAAACAGTAATGATAATGATTTTAACACGCAGCTTTGAGGGTAGCGAGAACAATAGAAACAATAGAATCTTTCACCCCACATCATCACAAATGTTTGGTGAAAAATATTTTCACAAGAAAATTCCTCCAACAAGTGGAATCAGTCTGACAGTTTAGATGTGTAGGTGAAGTTCGTGTGACGTGATGAGAGCACACTTTACAGCAGCTGTGAGGTGTTCTGGAAAGGTTTATTCTGCATCGTGGTTTGATTCATGTGCATTTAGCTGCAGATTCCTTGGGGAGAGTAGGTGCATATGGGCAGTGTGGGGTGGCAGTTACCTATGGAGAAATGAGATGTTGCAATCCAATCAGCTGAGAAAACATGTAAAACAAAGGCTCAAAGGCTTAGATTGGCAAAGGAAGAACCGAGCTGCTGGTGGCTTGAGTCCTTGTGGTTTTGAATTCATTCAATCTGTATCATATGCTCAGCCAATTGAAACGATTACCATGGTATTCTTTCAATTTAATGCATACAGATTTTATTCCGTATGTCTGAATATGCATACTTGTTTATTTATGTTTTCCATTTCAACCTATTAAGATGCTAATGACTAAATCTTGCCAACCATTCATATGCAGATAGGAGCTTTTGAGGCCTGGATTCTACAGTGCGCCCCTGCTGCACAGTTGCCTTTGTTTAATGAGGATTTCTGGAGCTCGCTTTAAGGCTGTTTGGAATGTGCATACATAACATGTCTGTCCCAAAATAGAGCTCACCTCCTGCTGGGTAATGAGGGCACAGCTCGCGGCATCAGTTGGCCTGTCTCCAAAATATGAAATGTTTTTATATTCTTATGGAGTGTCAGAATTCAAGGATCAGTGTTGACTGCATGCTTAGATATCTTTCTGGAAATGTGTTTTCACTATCCGAAGTGTGAACTGTCATCCACATATGCCGCACGTTAGACTTGCAAACTAATTGGTAGATCAGTAAGATTTCTCTACTAAATCTGCCCATGCTGTAGGTCAAAGTCACAACATGATACTCTAAGGTTTTTAAGGCATATACTTTAAATATGCATAAATAGCTGACTGGAATATTTTGAGCCCAGTCATTCCATTGGTAATATCCCAGTAGTGCATATTTTCCTGGTGTTTTCCATGGTGTTTTCCCCCACACATTTTGGATTAGAGAATTTACTATTTATTCACATTCGAAGAAACATGGTGGATATGTGTTTCAGATTCCCCTGATTGAGCTCGAAGCTGAAGCTGAGTGAGTCTGGAGCAATGTGGTGGCGTTGGGCAGATCTGACTGAATATGCGTGAACGCCACACTCCAGAACTGATGGGTTTCTAAATAACAACTGTGCAGAGGGGCAGTCAGTGTTCTTGCTATGTGCTTTATGGAGGATGACATAAAAGAGAAGGTGGGCTTCTGTACATCAAAAGGAAATTCCCCGGCGGGAAGAATTGCGTTGCATTTTAGATGAGGTTGGAATAGATGTGTGTATAGGGAGGCATAGGGATGGTCTGTCTTTTGTTACCCAAGATTTGTTGTTATTGTTTAAATTGGTATAACCCTAAAATGTCTGATGTGCCTGCTCTGCGCCACCACACTTAAGAAAAACCTTTCTACATTAAGAAGGCAACTCGGCTGACACTAACTAATATATACAGACATTTTCTCTTTGGGAATGAAATCCTTCCTGCTCTACAACATGAAGTAGGAATAAACTGCCTCTGGTGTGTTTTTATAAAGCCAGCAGGGGACTCAAGTCCTTTTGGGTGGGGAGTGGAGGGGTAGCATCCATTTGATGGCCTAACAGCCCTAACTCACGGAGCCTTTTCTACGGTGTCTTCTAGTTCCTGGTTTTTTGCTTTGCGGCTACCACTCTTCTCTTTACCAAATACAGCCCTCAACAAAGTTAAATGGATTCTTGTAGAATGCTATCCTAGCTTATTCTTTCTTCTCTGCCTAAGATTTTCTACTCTCCTTAAAGCTCTCCTTTCCTTGCTTCTTTGGGTTTGCAGAATATTGATACCTTATCAATTCTTCCTTCGCTGGGAGAAAAGATTGGGAACACATAAGAAGATTTTACAAAGCCTAACCGATTTTTGAAAGCTAATTGCGTCACACACACCATGACAGATTTAATAGTTTTTTGTCTGTTAGTCGTACATATGCTCACACTAGATGACGAGGCAAGGATGGGTATCACACACAACGATATAACTGAGATTATCCTGCTGACTCCTGATACATCAGTGACGTCAACTCTCATCTCGCAGGAACTTGAGTGATCCAATGTGACACCAATCAAAACAAAAATGGAGGTGGACAGCCAACACAGTCTAAAAATGTTGCGACATGAGCACATACTCAAATGCAGATTACGTGTTGTGAACATTACATTCCTCGACCACAAAATTGATTTTGTGTCAATAGTGTGAATTGGACGGGCCATTTTCACCTGTTTGTCATGTGAAAAGGTTAGCTAACGATTAAGTTTAGGCAAGTGAAACAACTTAGGGTTAGCATCAGGGTATGGTTTTGGTTATGGTTAAATAAGAAAAACTTTTGCTAAAAATGAAAACTTCACAGTAGAAAACGTGTCCACTTGAGTTGGGACTTGAATCCAGGTTGTCAGTTAAAGGCAAATGTATACACCCATCCACCACCCCGACCACAATGCCCTTACTTTCCATCCATCTTCAACCGCTTATCTGAAGTCGGGTCGCGGAGGTAGCAGCTCCAACAGGGGGCCCCAAACTTCCCTTTCCCTGGCCACATTAACCAGCTCTGACTGGGGGATCCCAAGGCGTTCCCAGGCCAGCGTGGAGATATAACCCCTCCACCTAGTCCTCGGTCTGCCCCGTGGTCTCCTCCCAGCTGGACGTGCCTGGAAAACCTTCCTAGGGAGACGATCAGGTGGCGTCCTTACAAGATGCCCGAACCACCTCAACTGGCTCCTTTCGACGCAAAGGAGCAGCGGCTCAACTCAGAGTCTCTCACGGATGACTGAGCTTCTCACCTTGTCCCTAAGGGAGATGCCAGCCTCCCTCCTGAGAAAACTCATCTCGGCCGCTTGCGTCCGCGATCTCGTTCTTTCGTTCATGACCCCTTCATGGCCACAGGTGAGAGTAAGGACTCGTTCCCTAAGTAGGCAGTGCACCGGTTTCCTGCTGAGAACCATGGCCTCAGATTTAGAGGTGCTGGTCCTCATCCCAGCCGCTTCACACTCGGCTGCGAACCGATCCAGTGGGTGCTTTTTTTAAAAACGGACCCCGAAATACATCGTCGCTGTCTGGTGAGAACCTCATATCTCCAAAATGTCTACTTTTCAGGAGCTATGAAAAATAGCACTGTTTTCAGTTTGACCACCATGCAGAAGAACGAGTGCCGTGTTCATGAAAGAAGGTGAGAAGGACATCGGGTGCTGTGTAAAAGGCCTGATATGGTTAAAAAGGCGGGGCTTGAACCCTCAATATACTCATTTAGGCCTTCAACCCGCCCTCATATGTGGGTCGTCTGTGTCGGTGGTGCT
>OMOT01040866.1:0-11494 GCA_900312575.1 Acanthochaenus luetkenii | reverse complement strand
TAGTCAAAAACTGTCTTTTTTTTATTTTATGGATTTATTTAAAAGGAGACTACCGGTGTCATTTAGAGTTTTAGCCAATTTACTACTGTCTACGGATTATTCACAATCCCCCCAATCATTTTGCAATTGCAAATATGTGATTAGATTTTTCAACATTTACAACTTTTTCATCGTTTTTCAAATACAATCTTTACGGTGTCAAACCTAGCTTGGAATTAACTGCTCTCCCAGACAATAAAGACACCCTAAATAAAATGACATGGATGTGACAATAAAGTTTGTGAGGCAACATGTTTTGAGGGATTATTTCCTGGGGAAGACTTCCATTTCTTCCTGCTGGAGTCAGATGATTGACAGCAGGCAGAGCGTGCACTCTGATATGGAAACACTCAACTCAGGCACATTTTGGCACAATGGAATAACAAAACAGAGACTCTTTCCTAACCAAATTAAGGCTTTGTGTTTACTTTGATGGATTATCTCGCTTGGCAGTCTGTGGAAGTTGTTTTCCACACTGTACAAGAATGAATGGCAGCACATTGTTTCTTCTGAAAGTAGGAAAACAAGCCTGGAATAATGTCAAGGAGAGAGGCAACCTAGACGATTGGCACAAACACTATCCTTTAACAATGTCTTCATGAAACATCTTTGTTTATATGCGTGTATAAATAGAGGAAAATATGAAGTCATAATAGAGCGCCTTTGAACACATGTTTGTCCCATATGGAGCACAGAAAGGATGCACACCTCATCAAAGCTTTGGGATTCATGACAACTACAGATGCTGTTCAGTCCCATGGTGCATTTGGGGCAATGTCACATACATTAATTCTGGTGTTTGTTTTTTTAAACGTGACGTCAGCTCTTTGGCTCCCTAGTTGATCAGCTGCCTTAATCTCTTCTGTGGAGAGTACAATAATGTTAGACTACTTGGCTTGCTAGTTCACGTTGGCAACTGAACCGTAGATATGGAATATTACAAACATGTATACATAGAAGCACTGTTTATACAACAATGTGTTTCTATTCGATTATAAAATTCCAGATTGTGTGTCATCTTACAATCGTAAGAAGATGAAACTATATCACCATAGATCACTATAGGCCATGCAAAGTAACAGATGAAGAACCCAGAAGTAAATTCTCCCACAATCTGATGTCATCTAAATTCATTTGTTTATGAACAGAGGATAATGGGGTTATAGAAGTGTGAAAATTGCAGCTAAAATGGGTAACTAAAATGACATTTTCACAATAAATTCAACTAAATGTAATCTTGACATGAGAATGTGTGTCTATCCCCACACACTCTACCATCTATCCAGTTTCTTACAGCGGAACTGGGTCAGGGTCGCAATGGCAACGGGGCAAGCAGAGCAGGCCAGACATCTCCAGCCTCTTCCCCCAGCTCCTCCTGGGGATGTACTGTAGACCCTCCAACGTGTCCTGGGTCTGTCCCGGTGTCTCCTCCCTGTCGGCCATGCCCAATATATTGTATCTCCAAAGAGAGGCGCATCATTACTCTCAATGCAGCGGAGCAGTGGCTCGACTCCGAGGTCCTCGTGAATTACTGACCTCCCGATCCCGTCGCAAAGAGCCCCCCTGCAGAGAAACCTCATTTCAGCTGCTTGTATCTGCGATCTCGTTCTTTCGGTGTATCAGGTCTGTCCGGCAGCCTCCGTCGCCATCTGTTCCAACTCACCACCAGATGGTGATCAGCTGACCGCTCAGCCCCCCTCTTCACTTGAGTGCCCACAATATAATGGCCTCAGGTGACGAAACAACTATAAAGTTGATGATTGACCTTTGGCCAAGGTGCTCTGATGCCATGTACATTTGAGTTCAAACATGGTGTTTGTTATGGACAAGCCATTGCTAACGCAGAAGTCCAATAACACACTGCTCAGGTTCAGATCAGGAAGACTGTTCTTCCCAATCATGCCCCTCCAGTATTCCTAATCGTTGCCAACATGAGCATTTAAGTCTTTGAGCAGGACACCACCATCTCCAAGAAGGTAGAGAACTCGGACATGTTGTTAGGCATTTTAGTTGTCTACTGGGACAAAGTCTGGGTCTACAGCTGTGCAGCAGCCAGTCGGAGTGACACCTGCCAGCATCTCTCACCCCCTGACAACTCCTGAGTAGGGGAGAGACCACCCCCTATCTGGAGCCAATACTGTGCGTTGACATGTGTCCAACAATAGCTATCTTGTACTTCTCAACCTTGCGCACCAGGTGTGGCTCCTTACCCCAAGAAAGGTTACATTCCAAATTTGAGAGCCGGTTTCCATTGCCACCATGTCCAAGCATGCTGCAGTACTGCTCTTTGCCTGACAGGTATTGCACTGCAGCCCCGACCCTTCACCTCGCGGCTGGTGAGCCCCGAAAGCAGCGGCCCGTGCTGCTTTTTCAAGGTGTGCCTGATCGAGCTATGGGGTTACCACGGCCACCAGGTGCTCATCTGCAAGCACCACTTTTCCTATTTCAAGCCAGGTTCTCTCCATCTATGTTTGTCTATTAACAACTGGTGAGAGGAATCAATAAAGTTGGAATACACAATCACTCTAGTCTAGTTTATTAATGTTTGCAAGCATGGAGACAACAGTTCTCCCTTCTCAGAGAGATGGCTGAAAGGTCTCTCTGAACTACGGTTTCATGAGAATTTATAATACAGTCCAAGAATGGTGTTACATTCCCAACACGTGAATTATTGTCTGCCTGCACCTTATCTAGAATGTTGAGTCGCCCCGTTCCCTGTGCTTATTGTGAGTGCCAAGCACGGGCTCTCTCTGTGGTCAAAACATTCAGCAGCTCTCATAACAGCAGTATTATATTATATCCCATTACAGTACCCTGGAGCTGATTAGATTTTGAGGTCAAAGGTGTCAAAAACACATATAGTTCACACCATAACTCCAAAACAAATAACCCTCTGATGTTCATACTTGGTACATATAGTCAGCCCAAGATACCCTAGAGCTGATTAGATTTTAAGGTCAAAGGTCATGGTCATGGGTGTCAAAAACACATATTCGGCTATAAGGCGCAAGTTGGCACCTCGCAGTCTAGTTATAGCTGTGGTGTTTGGGGAAACAAGCTACAGCTGAGTTTGAAAAGGAGAAGCACTTGGTTTGTATAATGGGACTATCACTTTTTATCACTATCTATTTGTAAAGGTCCAATGTCAATAGTTCCCAACTCTGGTGCTCGGGAGCCTGAGCGCTGCTCGTTTTCATGCTAGGACTGATTGAGAACAGGTGCATGCAACTAACTACCTGGTACGATAAACTAGCAGTACTCCTTCACCAGATAGGGGGAATACGGTGAGATATTTGAGAAAAATATGTCCAGAACAAGTTGATCAAGCTGTTTCCTTATACACAGTATTTGTATGCCTTCCAGATGAGTTATATTGTAAAGGTCCTGCCACACAAGTCTATGGATAGCAGCCTACTAAAATAAAAACACATGTTCCCCAACATCATCTTTGTTTTACAGGTTGCTAATGCCAAAAGCCCAGAAAATACAAATAATACAGCTCATGTCATGTCTGTCTTCCAGACAAAATGAGTCATATTCTACCTGAACACACCTGTTTGTCATTGAGGAAAGTTAACTAATCTAATCGGGGACTATTTTAAACCTGGGAGTCCGGTTGAATGCAATTAACTACCTGGTCGGATAGAACCACTGTCACAAAGTTTCTTAAAACTTCCACCAGGCAAATCTACAGCTAGCAGCCAAGAACAAAATTCATATCTCTCACAACATATGTCTGTCTTTTAGTCTAATTATTCAAGGTTACTGTGTGTACCCTAAAACAGTGGTTCTCAACCGTTTTGGCCCGTGACCCCTTGAAACGAAGCGTCTACTCGCGACTCCCCGTCACTTCACAGGCGTGCATATGCAGAATGGTGAAACATTTTTCAGGTTGTTTAATTTGATTAATTGTCAGAGGAGGCCTTGAGGCATAAAACTATCCTGTATTTCACAAGAAAAAATACAATATTACAGAGCCTATACCATAAATCATGTTATGAACCCCTGCCAGTATTAAAGGACATGTTTGGCTGCACTCACCTTTCCATGTTTTGGGGGAGGAGTTAGCAAATTACCCATGGCACCGCCCCCATCTGCATGACAGTGTTATGGGATGAAAAGTCTGAAAAGGAACGACTCCTATTTGGCAACATTTTGCAAATTCACATGAGGATAAACATCCCACTTAACTCGTTCGAAGACTCGCGCTTCTTCTGCTGCCTTCGGGGCCCCTCGTTAACTCCTGCTTCCAAATTCGGAAGTTGTAAATACTACTTATCGTGTATTTTGGTCGGAAATAATAACAAAATGGACACTGTAACAGAAGTATTTGTGGTGGCTGCTGTTTTTGTTTGGTTTGATATCACATTCAACGTGTTGACGCAATACTCCCTGATTTGAAGTTCATTCATTTAAAATGAGACAATCCGTTACCATTGCCTCACTCCATTGGAGATGCAAGTGTTGCACGCAGGTGTTACATGCATGACATTTTTTGTACTTGATACTTACGTGTATAATACGTGCGGAAACTAAAATGTTGTCATGCCCCATGTTGGGGGGGCTAATTCTCCCAAAACCTTTTTGCAGTGAAAATGTATGTTCCATATACTACCATCAATGTGTGACAACAAAAAGAAAGTTAACAACAAAGAGGAAAATGGAAACACATAATACTAATTGTTCAGTCAAAATGCAGTGACATAATAATACAACTCATCAGTTTTACAATCAGTTGTTGACACGGCTTCCATGCTTTCGGTAACGCAAAAATGCATCTAACCTCGTAAATAGAATATTTCCGACAGCACGTAAAGGCAGCATTCCACCAATGTCGTCAGACCACTGAGCTGCCCCCCTTCTTCGAAACGAAAACTGGGATAGTAAGGAAAAGCAACGGGAGGAAGGACCATGGAGGGAGAAAGCTGGACCAGTTAGCTTGCTACTTCAGGGCACTTTCTTTGCACTTCTTACTGTTTTTTGCCTGCACGAATTAAACTACGGCAGCGTGGTGATATCCAGTGTGTGTTTTATGTTCTCGGAATACGTCGTAAATCTCCCTAACATTCAAACATTCAACTGGAGTTTGAACGGGGACGATTAGCACAACCTGACTAAAGTTAGCCTGCTTCGGCTAGCTGTCGTGCTAGCAAGAAAGGACAAAACCCGCACTGGAAAAGGAGTTAACGCAAAAAAGGTGCGCTTCAGCGATAAGTAGATAGTAATGTCGCCTTCGGGGATTGACTTCAGATACGGATGAGACAGAAATTGGCGGTTGGGGACCGAGGAGAACAAGTGCGAGCCAGACAACAACTGCTATGTTGGGGTTGATTCACTGCTCTGGCAGCCCGTCTGAGTCCCGAGGTTGGCCACACTCGGTGCTGTGGAGGCTTGGGGGCTTCTTCTTCCTCCTGCTGCTGGAAGGGGCAGGCTGCCTCGCCAGCCCAAGCAGCGCTCCGGGCGTCAACAATAACAATCACCCCAGTGTCAACATATACATGAGTGTGGAGGAAGTGAAGAAGCTTTTGGGTAAGGAGAGCTTGAGCGTGGCATGCATTTAAAAAGGCCAATTCTCGTTTCACGTTGTGATCAACGTTGTAATTAGTCATAATAATCGGTGTATCCATTGCGGTTTAGTTGTCTGTGTGCACATCAGCTACACGTTGCTTTCTAAAATTGTACTGAAACATCCTCTTATTATTGGTTGGTTATTAGCCTAGATAGGATATGGGCAACTCGTGTTGCATGACTCATGCTTCATCTATGTCATCCAATTCATGTCTTTCTTGTGTTTAGTGTGTGGTGAGGTCATGGTAACCTGAAAAATAAGTGACATAAAAGAGTGATACTGAGATTTAAAAAAAACTAAACAGACTACTGTTGTCAGAGCCAGCCTTCAAAGGCTAGTCTAAGTAAGTCTTCACATGCATCTCACCCTTGAGCCCCATATTAAATTAAATAAACTACAAAAATATTGTGTATGGTACAAAGGAATATAACATCTATATGATGGTGTTTTGGAGTATAAGATGGATCATTTTGATTCATACCTTGTTATTTAGAAGGCTTTGGAATATGGCTACATTATTTTCATGTTCTTAACATTATAGTCATTTTAGTCATGACTTGTGCCTCATTAATTGGGGAGTTGTCATCCTGGAAGTCATTGCTCCCCCAAAGATTGAAATGGATCACAGGGTGAAGTTGATTATGTTAATACTGATTGAAATGTACGCTACACCATCACAGTACCAGCAGACAGTTGGGCTGGTAATAGACTTTTAGGAGCCGTTCTATAGATATTAGGATGACTACATGGAATACTGAAAGACCGTAAAACAAAATATTTAGGCTAAAACAGTGCAACGTATGAATGATCATTTATGTTGTTATAATAGGCCTAACAATAGAGATATTTAATCCTACCTGGAACAAAAAGCCAAAAGATCCATAAACAAACAATTTGTTGTTTCTGTCTGATAACCTGTGAAAAGCTGTCATCAAGCTTTTTATAAACTTGCTGCCTCATCATAGTCGATTTGATTGACTCATCAGTTGTTAGGGTCTTCATTTGAGTCACTTTTAGTCTCAGCTCTTTTTAAAAAATGATCAAATATTGTTTGGTTATTTTGAAACATTGACAGGCGTTTTGAGAGTCAACGTGAAAGAGAAAAATAGATTAATGACGCCATATAGAAGGCACGTTTTGTTTCAATGCCTGCTTATTTGACTGAGACCTAAGCAGTTTGCAGTCACAGTAGGCTATCCAACCCTTTACACACTGCTGCTCTGGCGCATGACAATTTACTGGCCATGGATAATTGCATGTAACTGCCCAAACAAAGGAAACGATTGAGAAAATGTGGCATACCATAGCATCATGAAATCAGATGGGGTGCATTTTCCAAGTATAGTTTTAGTACACTCAACAGCATAAAGAGCAAGGTAAATGCCAATATATATAATGTCATTCTGAGTGATCACCTTCAATCTATGATTAAGTATTAAAAATGTTTTGCAGTAGTGTCCTCGAGGACGTCTCAGCCTCCTACTGCAATGAGAGTGGTGACTGGATGTTTTTCATGCAGTTCAAAAATGCACTAGTTTCATTCTGTGTCGCACTGCTCCGTGTTTGTTATTCCAGCCCATGTGTAGAGAACGTAAAGCAGGGTCAGGAATGACGTAAAATACGACCGTAAAGCAGTTCTGTGGCTTTATTGAGACAATGGCGATAGAAACGATATAGGAATATTTTCTCTCATCCCACAATATATATCGTCATATCGAACAGCCATAGTATGCACACTCATCTGAAGTACCCTACTTGGACACTTTGTGTACTGTCAGGGATGGCGTGGGAGACAATGGAATGATGGGGTAAATTTAGCCACCACTATTGCTGTTCAAGCCGATCTTCCTAGGCCAGACAACAAAAAGATAGGGACCATTTTGCGAACCATAACAGGTAGCTAATAAAGCTATGTGCAGTAGCCAATTGCCAAAAACATAATGCTCTTGAGTCCGACATTTGAGATCATAAAATTAAGCCACCACTTGATAGTCTTTCTGGACCTGCAAAACAGACAAGTTTGAGCTTTTCTTACTTTATGGTTGGGCTTTTGTTAGTCTAGGCATCCTTGTTATATTTGGATATATGTTTTTGCCTCCGTCTGTTTGTCTGTGATTCTGTGATAACAGCAGGGGTTGCCGAATGGTAGTGAGCGAAATAAAGCATCACGGCGCATGTGTGCCGGAGATTTCTGCGTTTCAAAAACACACAGCCCCTTACCAACGTTAATGAATGACCAATCGATAACGAAACAGCTAAAAATTTCTTATGAATATTGCTTATTAGAAAATATGAAATACTTTTTTTTTTCTCAATCAAAGCTTTATTGAAGCATTACATAAATATGCCTGTTTCATGGCATAACACAAATATAATTATGAATGCTGTTTTGTTTAAGTATAATATTTTCACATTTTAATAAGGCTCTGGAAGTTGTGCTCACTCTTCCGAGGCGAATCAGTGACTAACACGTTCGTCTATGACATACAAAAATAAGATGAGCCTTAATTAGAAATGTACATATGCTAAATGATTCCCTCTTGAAATGAGAAAGCTACGACAAACTACGACAGCCCAGGCCTTAGTTTCAAACGTAAACGGCATAAGTGCAGTACACAAGCCTGTTGATATTTATTTAAGAATATAAGCATGTTTACCTGATATGGGGTGAGTCGTGTGCGCAGGTTTACAGTGAGACCAACTGCTGAAAATACACGTTCCGATGGGGCCGACGTCCCAGGCAGCATAAGTAGCTTCGCGCTAACTTTGACAGCCTCGGGAATCTTCCTCTGTGGACTTTCCACCAATCTGTGGGACTGACATTTAGCAGTGGTGGAATGTCCTTCAGAAAGTTGTCCACTTCTGTTTCCATGTCGTTGGTGCGGATGAAGTAAGTTAGTGGTCGCCCAGAAGTAGCAGCATAGCATAGCATTAGCAGCACGTCTCACAGGCTGAAGCGGGGCTTCCTGGACTGCAGCACTGGCCAATGGACAGCTTTTTGAAGGACGCCCCGCCACTGTTTGATGCTAGCTCCACAGAATGGTGGAAACTCAATGTCAATGAAGGAAGATATCTAAGCCTGGCAAATCTGGTGCGACAATACTTGTGTATACCCAGTACAGTCTCATCGTAACGGGTATTCTCAGCAGCTGGCCTTACTGTAAACAGGCTGCGCACACGACTTACTCCTGACCACATAGATATGCTTATATTCTTTAATAAAAATACCTAGGTCCATCTATGCAGGAGCCTATTCAAAACATATTTGCCTATGTTTTAAGTTGACTGTTCTAGGCTAGGCCTGCTATCTTTACTGTCGCCTTTCCCATTTCAAGAGGGATTATATTAATGTTGCTATAGGGCCTGGTAGAGTAACGGTTTCGCTTGAGACAGACGAGAAGGAACGCAATTTTTCCTGTTAAAGTAGCCTACACGCCTTCACATTCAATTTTTGTTATTTTACAAGAATGCCTGTGTCAAATGTTACAGTAAATCTTTGAGGAATATAACATGCATTTTGTATTCTGTATATCATAATCTATATTTAGCTTATTTTTTATCAACTAATCGACGATTGTTTAAGGTTAACAACGATTAAGTAAATTCCTTTAAATTTGCATCCCTACTAGGCACAATACTTTGTGGGTTAAAAAGCGACTTTTGCACATTTTTCTCAAGTCAGTGTGTCCAGGTTATTTTTCTGTTTGAACAGGAAGTTGTCTTGGCTAGCATCATTATGCTGTATATGCTGAATTGTTCAGCGCTACCAGCCAAAAGACATAAATACTGGTTTGTTTGTTGGTGTGTTTAAGGCCTTTGATGTTCATCAAATCATGATAATCATATATATATATCTTCCATTGTGTTCTAGAATGCTACATTTAATGCTTTCAAATATGTAAACCGGTGGATGGGTCCATTTTGGTCTGTCTTTGTTAGTAGCTATTTGCCCACATCTTAAGTACTCAGTCCTTTAGAAACGGGGTTAGTGTGCAACACTGTACAATCGGACAGTCTGAGTATCACTTGATGCTTGTTGAAGATAGTGCTCTGTTGTGAGTAGAAAACTTCAAAAACCGTCTCACAAATCCTGGGTTCAATAGACATTTGTGCTTTTCCCTATTCTGCTCAGACATTTCCTCCTCTTCTCTCTGGAGTCTCTTGAACTCAGTAATTCCTTTAACAGATCTTAATCTGCCATCGCTTTTTGTAGGAGTATTTTGAGCTACTGAGATCTCGACCCCCAACTTATGTTTTTTTCCTTCTTTTTTCGTGTCTTGTTTTTTCTCTGCAATGTTCTGGAGCCCATCTAGGCATGATATGCTCTGTGGCCCTGATGCTGTCTTCTGACTGGGCCTCCAGGTTTATAACAATAAATGACCAATAATGCTTTAAAGTGATAATCTGTGAAATTTGTCTTGTACATTAGTATCAATTTTGCTACTCTATAGCCAATTGATATAACACAATAGTGATTCAACCTATACCCAGTTTATGACAGCTTTTACATTTGCTGTTCTAAACATCTGGTGTCAGGTACGGTAGGACTTTCTCTGGAAAAATCCTCTGGTGCACAGGAAGTGATGTGTTTTACATTTCCAGCAACAGCGGTTTATTTGGAGTAAGTAGTAGAATAACTTCTTAGCATGACCATAGCTAGCCATCATAGGTGAATTGACAAAGAAAATCTGACATCAACAGAAAATCCAAGGAAAAAGACATCACAGTACTGGCGACACTGATTGCAAAGTTAACTCTGGGAAGTGCAGTGCAAAAACACCACATCAATGACCGTTTACCACTAAAGATGTTGTGAATTTTAAATACAAAGGTTTTGTGAACTTAAGTGTAGTTATAAAAAGTTTAAACTAGCACAAAGGTGGGATTGTGAATTCTTCACGTGGTCCTCAATGATCAAGTCGCTGACTGGAAATTGTATGGTAAGATTTAGGATAGGCCAATTGCTGAAATAGGTTGGCCCTAGGAATAAGTATAGTTGATTCTGCATTTATTCTGTATTGGCCTCAGCATTTTATCCTGTAAATGGTCACAGAGGGATTTGGGTGAAAAGAGCATCAAAATACATGTTATTTTGTTTAAAATAAAATATATTTATATATGACACTCCTACCTCTGTGTAATCTGACTGGTGTTAGACCATAGGCCCACTTTGTCCCTTGTGGTTCCCCTTCTCTAGCAGTCTATAATGATAGTTTTAATCTTCTCTTGTGTAGGCAGGCAAAGGCCTCTCTTGTGGTTGGCTTGAAACCCCTCTGGCTGTATGGAGAAATCTCCTAATGTTTGACAACCAAGTATGTGGAGCTAAAAGTATGTGTGGATAGAAAGAAACTTATATGATACAATGGCAACTCTCGGAAAAAAAAAATGTTAAAGGAAGATTAGACTGGCATCAACTTCACAGTGCTGATGAGTAGTGATGGCCGGCTCGGTACTCACGCTCGATACTGTATCGACCTTTTCGACACTTTCTGATTCTGAACAATGTTCCGAGCAGGGTTTCGAAACACCTCCGGTCACGTGATAATGACAAAAGGTATCGGAAAAAAGTGTCGGAAGTGTCGTTACGTCACACAAACACCTGACTCGGTTTCAAAAGCGGGGCGGAAACCTAAAGCTTCGAATGTTTGGTGTGAGTTTATTGCGAGAGAGATTTGCGAGAAGAATGTGCGAGAAAGAGATGTGTGAGAGAGATTTGTGAGGTTCATTGAGTTTGCTGTGAAACATTAGCGAGAGCCTAACAATAAACAGTACGCGACAGTGACGTCGTTGTCTTATAAAGTATTTTCACCTAATAATTGTAAGCCTCCGTGGCCGCACGGTAGCGCGTAGGTCTTTCAGTCAGGAGTAGTTTTGATGCGTGACATC